>JAQGAK010001147.1:0-39126 GCA_034696945.1 Lipothrix lubbocki
ATTTTATTATTTTACTGGTGATTTTATTATTTTACTGGTGATTTTATTATTTTACTGGTGATTTTATTATTTTACTGCGTTTTAGTAATATTTTTACTGAGCTATTTTTATTCTAATTGTAAGTTTAATTGGTAGCACATGAATAATCTGATTAAAAATGGACTTCGCAAAAGTCACAATTGTCTTACATTATGCCTTCAGATTGATAATAAACGCTTCGATCAGCTCCTTTCCAAAAATTGTAGTTAACAATAATAATAATTGTTGCAAGAAAAAAACTTAGGACAAATAAAATTGCTTGAAAAACATCATTAACTATCAGCAGCACCGACGTTAGGTCCAAAACTTTAGTAGTTTTCTTCACCACCATTGCAATTATGTTTCTTGTATAAGGTCTTGTAGCCTCGATTTGATCAGAAATGAAAACATTGGTTGTTACTCCAAATCCCACAGAAAATTCGAATGCATTTATCAGAGAAATGAATCCTTCCACCACACCATCATCATTTCGGTTATAATTTATAGTCGCAATCAAACAAACAGGCCTAAGCGTGAAATTCATTTGAGAACTAATTATTTGAAGAATATTCCAGACAGGAATATTCAGTAATGATAATAATCGCAAATTAATTAGACTAGGTTGATCTTTTCTATCAGGAAATAGTTTAGACGACACTGGGGTTACTGTGAGACCATGGAGATCGTTCGTGAAATCCGGAAAGAGTTTGGGATTGTAGTGCACGACTCTGCAAGGCGATTTACAAGTATATGATCGTATTATTTCTATAGTTTGAGGGCACTGAAAACAATGTGTTTGTATTAGTACTCGGTGCCTTTCTTCTAGTGATGACGATTCGGACACTGTTATCTCCAATTTGTGACGAAAAACATTCAAATCTTCGTCCATAATTATTAGTGGCCTGCTGGAATTAAGGTCGGATTGTAGAAATATATATTTTGCGAGATTGACAGTGTATGGTCTCATTAACTTCTTTATTAATGTAACTGCAGTTGGCACCTCCACTAATTTGTCTAGAATCAATATTACTAAAGCGCTCTTTCTGAACAAACCAATGAGTTTAAAATCAGGCGAAATTGATTTACTGTGTGATACTAAGTAAGTTAATGGAATTTCTTTTTCTGCAAGTAGGCCTATGAGAGTTTCAAGGAAATGCTTATAAGTTGGATTTAAAGTAGTGGAATCTGTGATGTGCAGCAGGGTAACCATCATGTCTGGATTTTCTGTCAAAGCCTCTACAACAATTTCGGATAACAATCTTGGAACAAGATTTTTGCAGACGCGTTTGCAGTACGCTTTGTTGGGTGCTAGCAAAATCATGAAAGCTAGGCTGATGGTAAATTGACTACCGTGGCACATCATGTTTTCCAGGAGAAGCTTCGAATCTGAATGAAGTCATGACATCGGTCAAAAAAGTAAAGCAAAATAACTTCATAGTCAAGGTTTTCAACTCTGACAATTGGTCGTCCAAGCGGACTCTTAACCTTAACGGTTTAAATCTATAGGAAGCAATGCAGTAGGGGCGAGTAAATTCGGAAGTCAGATTTTATGAATTTTGTAGACACGCAATTTTGACAGCCAAGCAAAAAAGTATATTTGGTTGAATCATATATTTGCTATTCGTAAGTTCAAGGAAATTTTTTGTGAAAATATACATGCACGTACACATGTTGTACTCCTGAAGAATTTGTTGAATTTTACAAACCACATGCATTATGCAAGTACAGCCAGGAAGTATTGCTTGTTTGAATTCCAGGTCAAAAGTTGGTGGTCACGGTATTATTTGAACCGTCACAGGAAATATCACTATTTATTATGTTAACGTACACATAATCCCAATTCCAAAGTTCAGATAGGTGGTTTCGTAAAGTTCCACAAGTTAAAAAATAATGTTAGAATTCTATGGTAGAAAACAAATGAATGTTTTATTCGTATTTTTCTGTGTCGGACATGCTTGCTCATAATGAGAAAAACAGCAACTACATGTAGTATGTTTTTTGGAGTAGTGTGTATTCATAAGTTATTCAGTTACCCCGATGGTAGAATATAACCTGAAAAGTAAGTTTTCAAAATTAAAAGCAGATGTAATTTACAAATAGGTAGAGTGGTTTAAAAAGATGCAAACGTTACTCTATTGTGACTTATTAAGAGTATAATCTTAAGCCAATATTGTTAGGTGTTGTCATCTGCCTCTTCTTGATTAAATCGATCTCATCAATGAAATGAAATTTAATTAGCGCTTTGGTGATTACATATGTACTACCCACGTAGGTAATAATGAGAGCCAGAGTTCTGTTAGCTTACACACGCTCTCTAATGAAGCATATGGGATTTTGCTGTTTTAAACAAAGTCGACAAAGTGTTATGACTACGCGTCGCGCAGGCAGATCCAAAAAAATACAACTACATACTTTATTTAATCACATGCATTTACTTATATAGAAGCAGCTCGTTATAACACAACCAACTTATAGCTTTCCAGTTGATTCACATGTAATTGTAGCAAATCAAGGGATTACTTATTCACGATATCAGTAAAAGAGCTAGTAGTATTCACGTTCAGAAATATTATATTTTGAACATATAGTAATAATTAACTAAATAGTTCGGAAATGTAATTAGGCTTTTTTGTTAATAATTAATTACATGTACTTAACTCCATATCCACGATTAAATTATTAATCAGATGAATTGGCACTTTTCTTTTCTTCGCAACATGCTCTAAGAACCCATTTAGCGCTCTTTCAAAAGCAAAAACTATCGGCACTGATGTACAGCACACTACCAAAGCTGAGCTTCAAAAGGAAAATTTCACTTCCTTTGACCAACTTAACTTCCACGGCGCGATGGACCGGTGGTCTAATTCGCCGGAGGTAATCACTTGTGTACATGAGCACATATTATATGTATGAGTTTACATTGGATTTATTTGAATGAATTTGTAAGTTTTAAATACGATGTGCACAAGAAGAATATTTAAATGAGATTCTAATTACTCGCTTGTCCACATGGAATATTTAATAATCAGCATTCACGCATCCTCTATATGTATAGCGAGTGCGTGAATCTACGTTACAAGTATGCATAAATACTACTTTATTCTAATTGTAAGTTTTTATTCTGACCGGTATTTGCATGGAGATAGATATGTTTGAGTCAGCTTATGCCGTAAGTAAGTCTATTGTCGTTGAAAAGGAAAATATAACTATCTACACAGCAGTTGCTAAAACAGAATGACAACACGGTTGTAAGATATTTCATCAATATTCGAAGGCATAACTATGTCGTTTATAAGCATGCCCTTTATTGACATTGTCAGTATAGGAAGTACTTACAGGGCAAATCCCGTTCCTGTTGGAAACTTTTGAAAGATGTGTGTATAGTAGAATGGAATGATTCCATATTCCCACGCACGTGTCATTGCAAAGCTAAATAAACCAGAAGTTACTTCTGCATTCCAAACTTTAAAAATAATATTTTGAAACTGTAGTCGTTCTTGCCTTTTACAGTTAGTAACTGTGGAGGTGTATTTTTCGCTTCAACTACGATCTACATGTTGTTCGAAATTTCGATGTTTGTAATATTAGTTATGAAGTTGCATAAACTTGCAATATTTAATGTTGCCAATAGCTACCCTACTCACTCAACTTTCTGCTGATTTAAATGTGATTAAATTCCTCATTTACTATTAATTATACTTATAATTATACCTATTTTATATTCACATTTATTCCAAATGCGTGGGGTACAATACATGCATGACAGGGTAACCGAGAAGTTCTTCAAATGTCTAGAAGAATTGCTGATTTGTTGCAGAAGCAACTCTAAAACAAAGTCTACTACTAAAATTGCTTAAAAGGCTTGAGCAGTAATGATTATTTAATCTATGAGCATTAAACTTAAATATATCGTTTACATTTCTACTTCTGCCAAACAAACAATAAGTAATCCTATTAAGCATCTGCTTGATGGCAATTTATCTGTAGATTCTTTTGAATTGAAACGGATTAAAGTGAAATGTTACACATATTTATTTTATTTGAAAGGAGCTTCCTACACTCCCTTTACAGTCGATGAAGGTTTACTGAATGACAATTAATACTAAATGTTGTGAAGGCAGTTCCGGTTGATCTGCAAACCACACATTCAATATACATTCCAACTTTTGATGCCAGCATCCATAACTAATTTTTAGGCTCAGTTTGAATAAATATATGGCATGCAAGACTGAACACTTATTATAAAGTATTTGCAGGAAAATACTGATTTGCATTTCAAATAAGTCCTGCGGAGGGCGTCATTGACATAAGTTCCTGTGCTAATCATTGCTTATTATTAGTATGTTATGCTGAAATAACTATCAACAGCTATACGGAGGACAACTTTAATTAAATCGTGGCTTAACGGCAACTTGTGTAAGAGACAATAAATGAGTCGGCAGTATCTTTATATATTTTTCATAATAATTACTTGCCAGTAGTATCATAAATGCAGGCATAAGAGATCTAATTCAATTATTTTTGAGCGAGAATTCACACGACAGCGCAAACAAGTGTGGAAGGAGAAGGCCATGCACATTTATGTGGACTACACAATTATGCACGATTATAATTTATAATTACCTTAACGGTTATTGATATTGTGCATAATTCGGCAAACCCTTAACAGTGCAGTGTGCGCACAAATAAGGTCGCAAAGGACATGACAAGTGGATGAATTATTTAAGATATCTATCGATTGATTGACAACGGACCCATAATGTCAATCATTGTCAATGCTCATGAATCAGTTGAGTGTCATAATTAAAGGTGACAGGTATACACACAAGTATTGACGTTTAGTAGCGTTTGACTTATATGCAATTTATGATGCATTAAGAAACCTGTGCTAACACATCGTGCTGCTGCAAAACACTGCCACTTAAAAATCATTCAAATCGAGACGGACACATAAACTTAAGTCTATTTACTCACTGTGCTTCCAATGCATTTGTTCATTTCAATGAATTATTACCATGCATAAATTATGAGATTATAAATGAAGTCCATACAACCGTGGTCGAGCGCCAATATAACTATCTTCACGTAATTCGTATATGTAAACTGTCCTCTAGACTTCACGGTAATATGTACTTCACTCAGTACTTTTCTTATTGCGTAACGCTTGTTGGTAGCAATCAAGTATGGCTAATAACTCAATCTTTAATATTAATACACAAACGGGGACTAGTAATAAGTCTCTGCAGTAATATCGGCATACATGAATACTGAGAATGTGAAAGAAGAGCCACTTGTATTTTCTTTTTGAGACATTCGTCCTTTACTTGGGATGAGATTGCACACACTCACACTCTTGGATGTGAACATTGTGCTCACTTAAAAACGTCTACCTATACTTAATTATCGAACCAACAGGCTCTGTCGGTCCGATTAACTTATTTTAATCTCATCTCATTTAACAAAGCACAATATTTAGGTCAAGATTTAAACCTCAAGTCTCATAGGATTTCTTATTTTTCGTCATTTGCATTAAATTATTACAGCCGGTCAAATACTCTGCGTGGTATGGCTCGTAGAATTTATTACCCACAACACAACAAACTTACCGAAGCTCATATGTCTCCTTTTTTGAGTTTTAACGAACACTGTACATACATATACTTACTACATATATGTAGATTCGTAGAGATACGAATGAAGATAAAGCTACTCAAAACAGTAGAAGGCATTTTTCTATACAAACATATAATAAATTTGCATGAATGAGTTTGTAATTTAAAAAACTTCAGGTGGAGTTGATATTATACAAGTAGCGTAGTTGTATTGTGCATCTTCAGTGTTGTTGTTAATCTCTATTCAAATTGTTATGCTTACATAGTTAGGACCAGTATATAATGTGAACGTATAATCCTTCCATATAATATATTAAGTTAACGTGCATATTTGGAGCATTTTTGGTGACCATAAAAGTGCTTTTAATTATAGGCCTATTGCTTTTTAGATTTTATAAAATCAGAAATGGTAAATCGGATTAAAACATAAATTAAATTAAATCATTTTAACTGATTGAACCCTAATTTTTAGTCAACCCTCTGTATTGTTTAACTCACTAAAGCAATCGAATTTTGTCCCACTGAGAGTAGCGAGTATGTAGTTTAGAATAGGTTGTAGCCATGAAATGCAGCAAATGAGGAATGATATTCAAAATTAGGTGATTATCCTTGTGAGCAAAAACTTATATGAAGTAACAGTTTGAGTTTGAAAAGGGCTTGAGTTTATGAAAAATTATTATTTTGTAGCATTGCATTTTTTATATTTGCGAGTATTCAATGCGTTAATTGTTAGGTACAAATCCCTTTGTCGGCGAATATACATAACAATGTATTTTAAACTTACTTGCATATACATATAAAACATTTAAATGACTTGTATACAAGTTTTTACACATCAAATAATTCATGCACCGTTCTATTTCTGCACTGTTACTGGGATTGTTAGTTTTGAAAAGAAGTGAAATGCTTCAAAAAGTGCAACAAAGTGCGAGCACAAGCAAAGGCATATAAGAGATAGTATAATGTATTAAGGTACTGTATTAAGTATATGGGGTTTGAAAATTCTGGTCAATACGAGGAGACCATCATTGCAAGATTAATAATAAACTACAGATAAGAGTGGACTCGTCGTGTCTGAAAATCTAAGACCAGAAAAGGCCTGAGAACAACAATAATTTATAATTACCAAAGGTTTTGCTGTGCTTTACAGATAAGCACAACAGATTGCATCCAGTACTATAAAGCCGATGAAAGGTCTTTAAAATATTAGCTTCTGTTTAAAAACACTTTGCTTTGGTTGCGTAATTGTTTTGTTGTTCAAATGCTTGTACAATATGCCTCTCAATTATTATTTCATTTTTCACGCTTCACATCTTTCTCACAAGAAGCCTTGCCCAGCGTGAAGTCTATTAAGCATTACGAATTGTTTACATTTGTTTCTATCAAGAATACCCGTGTAGAGGGGATGATACGGTACGTTGAAATACTGCATCGAGGGAGCAACTTACTATCTCAACTTATTACAGGGCACAAAAAAATACACAGTAATTAGAGCTGGGATTCACTTATTGTCAGTCCATTCTCAGAACAAGAAGTATATTGCCTAATAATTTTCTTTAAATCTCCGTCACCCATTCCGATTCCGTTGTCATGCAACCACAATGTACATCAAATTATTTAATCACCGTGAGTTACAATGTATGATTCAACTTTACTTAACAATAGAATCTGATCTAATTCCGAGAAACCAAGATATGCCGGTGGAGTCTCAGCCTCGATAGTTTGACAAGTTTGCCAACGGGCATCAATTACTACGAAATTCATTCCCTATTCTCTTTTAGTCTGTTCGGCAGGTTTATGAAATCTGGTGGAAAATAAAATGGAAATGATAATAAGACAATATGAGGAAATAGTCAGTAGTAGAATTTGAAACTTTTAGATACGAATAACTCTATACGAAAAGTGTATCTGTGTAAACTGGCGAACTCAAAAAATACTACATTGCTGTTTTGAATCGCTTCATTTCGGAGTTTAAGCCACTCTTAACAAACTAAAGGTGTGGATGATATAATAAGAATTGCGATAGTAACTTAAAGTGATATATCTAATGAATATTCAATTACTTCTGTGTACTCATCAGCAGGAGAAGTGGGGAAGCAATAAAATATGCAATATAATAGTCCTAACGAAAGTGAGCGCATCTCTCATCAGTATAGATACTTACCGATGCTTGCTTAAGTTACTATAAAAATAATTTGTGAAGATTATGCATGTACTTAAGCTAACTTAAGTCAAGTATTGTCTGTATGTATATGTGTACTTGTTAGTAGATGCACAGGAACAAAACCAAAACAGCTATGCCAGACAGAGTGCAATCCTATAATTTAATTTAAATTTTGAAGACTTTTTAAATGTGAAAGGCCACACTTATAAAGACGTGAAGTAACAGTAAAGACGAGCAAAGTTTCATTTCACAAGTTATTTCATTCATAAGATTCCTATTGTCAACTGGAAGAAGATATAGCTGAAAATATACAACGATGCACTTACAATTAGCATAACATGAAACGATGAGAGTGTAAGTGTAATGTGAAATCGGATGTGCTTACATAAATAAGAATATGTTACTGACATTATAGAAGTCCAACGTGGTGACCAATCCACCAATCGTCTCATTATTGCAATCTAATATTCAACAGTCGGAGTGAACCGAAGGGAAAATCTTTAGGTAAAGCTTTAATTGTAACCTAAATGCACCGATAATCTAACAATTTTATTGTAAGTATATTAAAGAACACATATGATGTAATAATTGCAAATAAATGAATAATAGAAATGTTGTGCTGATTAATTTTTTGTGATTCTCATAATCAGGGCAGCTCCTAAAATTATATAAGGTTGTAAATTTCTTGAGAAGCTTCGTCCCTACAACATTTAATGCCAATGATTTTTTTTAAATTAGCATTTTGTCAAGGCGCAACCTGCATTTAAATTTTAGCGTTGTTTGTTTTAATTATCAACGTCATCAACTTTTATTAATACGATAATGAAAACGTTACCCATACTACATGAAGATATGATAATGGCATATATTCTTATAGTGTTATGATGTGTTTGTGCTCTTCAAGATTTATTGCCATCTTCAAATGTGAGGTAAAAGGTCTGCAGAACAATCCGAACATTATCATAGGTAGCTATTAGCACATCTTCCAATGAAACTAAGCCGTTAATAATGACAACATGAAAACCATACCATCAAATTGTCTCTTCTGCGTTTTACCTTCATTTCAATATGTTGATGGGTTCTCAAACAGAAACAAATTCAATTTTTCTGTTAGCAATGAATGACTGATGATGACGACCCATAGGTAATATTGACACTTAAATACTTGCGAAACGAAGTCACTTGAACGAAAGCCGACACTGTTAATCAAGCATGGAAGCTCCGCATGAGCTTCTAAGTGCACACTGTAACAGACTTGGAATTCATTGAAGAAACTTAACGGTCACAACATAATTTAATAATAATATCATCAACTCACTCACAAGAGCTAAAATGACTCCGACCTCGAAACAAACCACAGATAATTGTTGAGAAGGTCATTGAGGAGCGAGAATATAATGCCGACACCACAGGTAATAAATCCGCTTATTAGTTCCACATAATACGGTTATTAATGGTGAAAATCCTTTATTCAAGTACACAGAAGCGGAAACCACTACTGCGGATTCTCAGTAGATAAGTTATGTGTGTGTGCATTAGGCAGCAGCAGGTCATTGACAAGTTGGAAAAGCTTTATTTATTATTACATTATAATACTAAAGTATCTTATAATATTGTGAATTGTAAGCATGCCACTCAACACATTTCCATAAATATTTTTCAAACATACTTTCGCCCACCTGTCAAATTTTCCTTTTGCAAATCTAATTCAATCAATTCAGGTTTGCTAAAAACTGGCATGGACTATGGACAATGCACGTTATAACATGATAAAACAAAACAACGCATATATAGAAGCTCATTATGTTCCCAATGACGCTATTAAACTCATTTATGTATGTGCTCTGTATATAGACTTCATACATGAAACAGAATATATTACTATAACAATTGCCCAGTAAGATGCTAAACAGAATCAGATTCTATCATCGTTATCAGACGATCTTACATAACTAAAACATAATTTAAAACTAATAAACATTACAATAATAGTTCATCGTAATATATTTTATAAGCTTCCCTTTAACTACATATAGTCGTATTGTAGGGGAGGAGTGCATTTGCATTGATCCAGGAATACCCGTGTAAATAAAGTTGAATGGGAATGTGAAAAATATAATATAGTACTATATATAACTTATTTACAAATGCATGATAGACATAAAATAAATTCTTCTAATTCCAAGATTCGTTTTTGTTTAGAGTTACATAAGTATAGAATTTTTATTATTAACGTCAAAGTTAATCCTGACTTACACATAATGAAGCAATCATGCTTGACCGTCTTTCATATTCATTGTGTATATACATATATATCTTGCTATAGTGTGTGGTTGTTGGGATTTGTTGTCTTGCAGATATACATCTATGTATAGCACCAAACCCAAACGTCATTATACACGTGCATCCCAAATTACACTTTTTCACATATCAAGTTAGTAACGGAGCCGCTGCGTTTGTACTTTTTTTACACGTCAACGCAATTGACAATATAAGTATAAGAGTAGCACATCATTAGCAAGAGTTGCAATAAGATACCTGTCAACATATTACACTTTGTCAAATTTACAATTCATGCTTTTCACATTATTCAATTCTATTTTCAATCCTGCCCAAATTGCTTCTAATGATTTCCCCCCTCGAAAAGCAGCCTCTACTCTTGTTGGATAGTTTATAATACTAAAATTAAAAAGTCTTTAATGATACACACATGACAAGTCTTGTATGTAGTAATGTACACATTCGCCAGGTACACTTGATTTCATTCACTGCCATTCATGTAAAAACTTTTCTCACACTAATACTTATGGAGACGGAGAATCTTATGTGAAGAGAATGGAGAAAATATATGCGCCTGTATGAATTATTATTATGTAACTTGTGGCAATGTAGTAGCGACGTATTGGAACAACAACAAAAATGAGCGTACAATTATTCTAATGTGTACAAAAAGTGTGCTCCTTTTGCTTCAAGATGATGATCTGTACGATGGTGTGGTGTATGGTTAAAAGTACACAGACACATGTGATTTTTAGTAGTACTTATGAGAATCCGAAGCTGCAAGTTGGATTATTATTATTGCAATGTATGTAAAATAGGATTCAGGACTCAAAAGTAAGTTCTACTTTCGATTTCCACGTCCGGACGTCCCCTATTCTTAAACCATATTAAGGCTTTTTCCACACGTTGCAAGTAACAGTAATATGTGTAGTATAGTTTTATTATACGTACGAAAGTGTCTATGTATATCTGCTCCTTAACATCTTCTTGAGAATCTCATCCTTGCTTTGAACAACAGCATGGCTAAGAGACTCAACACTAAAGAGGCATTTATAGTATGTTCATTATGATTCCATCATTCATGTATTCTGATGATGTGGAAGGTACTTACGTGTGCAAGAGGTAATAGTGTCCAAGGGATATGTAATACAGTCTTAGCATTCGTTAGTAGTACACAAAACTACCTGAAAAAGACTCTTTATTACAATGTCTATGACATGTAACTTGCCGTGGTTTACTTGTCGGGCCCAGGCGGCATGCAAGCATTTTTTGAAGCATATATACATTCATAAACATATGTATACCAGTTAGTTTAAAGAGAATATTGTAGAAGAGCCTTTACATATACAACGTTGTAATATTATGCATAGAAAATGAACTCTGGAATTTATACTGTGGATTATACAATGTTTACAGCACCCTGAATCAGTATAAAAGGATCCGTGAGCACCCTCAGAAAGCAGTCACTCACCGCTCTCTGAGTTCTCCACATCTTCTCTTATTTCACTTCATTCATCTTCATCTTCCTTTGATAAATCATCATGAATAAAATCGTAAGTTACTTGACCAACATAACAAAAAACATCTAAAGCCAAGCCCAGTTGAAAGTAAAACTCGTGAAATCCACATTTGGAAAGAAGTGTCTTTCATTTTTAGATTCGAATTATTTCTAAATTTTAAATAGTAGCACTAAAAAAATTGGAATATTTTGTGTTTAAAATGAAATGCATACACGGATTTATGAAACGTAAATCTGGAGATAAATTTTAATTAGGATTTTGTGACCCTATAAAATTAAAATTGTTTTTGTGACTCTGTACAGATCATTGCCTTCGCTCTTTGCGCCGTGGTGGTTGCTGAACCTCCTTCAAGCTACGGCCGTCCATCTGCTCCCGCTCCTTCCGGTGGCTACTCCGGCGGTGGTGGTGGCGGTTCATCCGGTGGATTCAGCGGTGGAAATGGAGGTGGTTTCACCAGCGGTGGAAACGATGGACCCATCGAAGGAAACGCTCCAGGACCCATTGTTGACCAAGCTCTCCTTGCTCGCATCACCCAAATCTTGAGCCAACAACTCAGTCAAGGTGGTGGTTTCTCCTCCGGAGGTGGTGGTGGTGGATCTTCCGGTGGTTACGGTGCTCCATCAGCCCCGGCTCCACAGCCCCAATACCAACCCGCCCCACAACCCCAATACCAGCCTGCCCCAGCTCCTCAGCCACAACAAGGCTACAACTCTCCATCTGCCCCAGCTCCTCAACCACAACAAAGCTACGGATCCCCATCTGCCCCAGCTCCTCAACAATCCTACCAACAACCCCAACAAGGATACAGTCAACCCGCCCCAGCTCCACAGCCACAATACCAGCCTGCCCCAGCCCCTCAACCCCAATCTGGATATGGTGCTCCATCATCTCAACCCTCTTTCTCTATCCAATCTGTTCCAGGACGTCAAGCCGCGTCTTACAGTGCCCCAGCTCCAGCTCCCCAACAAGGATACAGCAGCGGCCCAACTGGTGGTGGTAGCTCCGGAGGTAGCCAACAAATCACCCTTGGACAAGTCAGCCCAGCTCGTTTGGTCGCCAACTTCGTCCAACAAGGTGCTCAGCCAGCCCCTCAATCCTCCTCCGGTGGAAGCGGTGGTTACCAATAAGTCATTAGCCCTAGTGCTGTATTTATGTTTAGTCAGTCAAACCAGATTATAACCATAAACACTTTCGAGCCTTAGGAGCTCCACCAAAAAGTGGGGCTTTGCAACCGCCCTGACTAACTAAAATAATGCCCATATGTTAAAGGATCAGTTTCGGAGCCTATAATTATGTATTCTAGCCATATATTTACCTTGTTCATTCGCTGTTCATAATTGTATTTACTAGAAAAAGGGTTTGGCCAATTTTGAAAAATTCAAAATTATGTTTGTACTTCTAAAAGTCTTACGATGTGGAATTTAGAGAGTGGAAATTTGTATTTTTTTATTATGTAAAGAATGCCATTTTTACATATTATAATAAATAATTATTGCTTGTAAACCGAATTCAAAATATTGTTCTATATTTTACTCCATCATTACTTCATGGTTATGTAACGAAATCACAATTTCATCAAACACATTATTCAACTCATCTCAGCTAAAGATACATACACAGTAAACTACATACTTCATACCATATAGTGACAATGAGAAACCCGAATCCGCCTAAAAACGAACTTAATGAACTAAAGTCAAATGACTGTTAAACAACAGATTTAATAAAATTTATCATCCAGTTTAATTTATATATTCTTTACTGCAACAATTAATTCATGGCGTTCACTCCACAAAGTACTTAAGAACACAATTAACAAAGTGAAACTGTACTTCTTTGGCACTTCATAATTTAATGTCAAAGGATGTAAATTGATTGTTAGTGAGAGGATGCCGTTTAATTAGTTGGTGGAACTCGAATAATGATTTCCAATGCACATCCGTACAATCAGGTTAAATACAGGGCCAAATAAGCAGAGAAGAGTTTAACCCTATTAACATCTCCACCAACACACGAGTTTTAAGAAAGTACTCCCCGCTCTAAGAAAATCATAGGAAGATAATTTTACAGACAGCTTTCATTGCTGTTAATGCAGAACCCAGGTGGAGGTAAATTCACACATTTGGTTTTACTCCTCTTTCATGTATTTTAATACAGGAATATTTATCTCAAATTTCTCTTACAGCAACAAGACTTATGATGACTCTATACACTTATCTTTGAACCTCATGTATTGACCAGACAGAATAATATATCAGAAGAATGGCCCAGCGATGAAGTATACAAGATATAACTCATTATTGAAATCCGCTGTGCACACATGGACGTTCACACCTTATAAGAACCTTTACATGTGCATTATTTTGAAAAGAGTCCATAAACTGTATACGGTGAAACTTCTTTTCATGTCCCGACTCATCAATAGATACCATCTCTTATTCCTAATTATTAGTAAATAAGCAACACGCCTGCAGCAAATCATATACCTGCATACTTACACTATACAGTAATAAATAATAACTAAGAAACGTTATAACAAGCTAAAAGTGAGGTAACATATATTTTCTCAAGCAGATTTTAAGTGACTATAACTCACTGTTAAAATTTTTAGGCGCTTTAGCATGATATAGACAGCATTAAATTGCATATCATTTATTATATAAAGCATTAAATCACACAAGTTATTATGTTCTATCAATCAATACACACAATCTCTTTATTAAGGGTTTCAATTTGAACATTATGGAACCATTCTCATTCAAAATTAAATACTTGTTTAAAACTGAGCCATAATCACAGAAATTCTGAAGGTGTTGATGGTTTCGTGAGATACCAAATCTCTCAGTTTACCGACAATTTAAAAAAGACTGCTGCTGATATTAAATACATTAATACATATTATATTATATTATACAATGGCTGTTAATCGTACATACCTAATCTAACATTAAAAAACTATACAAACAAAATGCAATAAGATCTTAATTCGTGACAATCTTCATGCAGTAGTACTAAAAGTATTATATATTGATCGCATCCTTTGAGTTTAGACTCCATACAAGCTTTGTGTATAATTTATTCCTGAAAAATATGTATTTATTGCAACATAATACTTATAAAATAATCAGAGCTTTGCATTTTGCATAAAAAATAGATAGATGCACCTTATATTTTTTACTTACAATGTAATTTTACAATTTATAAAATGTTAATAGCAACATCGTGAGTAAAAGTTGATGGCATGCATCATACTGTTATAAAAGGTATCCGTTAATCTTCGCCATATTTAGACTCCGACTGAACGTGTGTTTGTAAGGAAGAGTTAGTTTTTTCGAAAACAATAAAGAAATATGTGCAATATTGTATATAGTGACATAATAATGCAGCTGAGCACAAAGTATGCATCGTGCAGTTCTCCTGCTATTAGTACCTGCCTCGACAAATTATTACGTCAAAGTGTCTGCTCCGTAGCATTCTATGTGCAGGTGAGTTCCTAAATAGATAAATCATGTTGTATATATGTGAAGTTTAGATTATGTAATTACTTCATTACTTGTACGTGTATACATACATACACGTGTATAAGCTGCTCCTGTTGTTATTGTACGTTATGTTGTTGTACAGATTTTTCATTCATAGTAAGCTAGGGGATTTCACGATGAAGCACACACAGGACAGCAAGATATTATGAAATTTAATGAGCAAGTAAATGTTTTTATGTAGGCATTAGGGATGAGATGAAAATGATGTTTCCGACGGTATTTTTATTCAAGCAATAATGTACTCTGAAGATGTTTCATCGTGTTGATGACTGCTAGAGCAATGTGGACAGTCGTAGCATCTGTGTTTACACTTTTGCTTTCTGCAGCGCTGATGATAATCAGTTGTTCGTGCTGCAACAGGCGTTGAGTCACAGTCCGGCTTTAATTTTTTATGCTCTTGTGTTTCCAAGGAATGACGTATGTTTTGAAGTGTGTAGTGATGATAGAAGAGGAACATCAGATGAAAAACGACAAATATAATGATTAGAATTACTGCAGCTGCTTGCGGTGACAAAGGCGATCTCTCAGGAAATTCAAAGCACGTATTCCATGTGCAAGTAGATGTTTTTGTTTGTAAACTATCATTGGAAGGCACTCCAGAAGGTGAGATGGTTGGTTTTGGACAAATTTGTTCTGAAGTATGAATTTTTATTACTGAAGGAACTCTAGATTTTTCCTTTGAAGTACATTCATCTAGAACTTTCTTATTTGTTTCCACACATGTTTCCTGCTGCCCCAGCTCAGAAGCAACTCTTTTGAGAAATTCGTCTTCGTTGATGGAAGAAGATCGTTTGTTAGCTGAGCGACCTCTATGGGAAGTCGTCCCAGTTCGACTTTGTTCCTCCTCACTCTTCGTCTTTGCAGATTGAGTTTTCGGCGTAGTGCATTCTGAATCAGTGGAACCAGACAGAAATTCGTTAAACAATCTAGATTTGGAAGTGGTTCCTACTACAGATGAGTCAAGATGGAGGATTTGACTCGATCCATGACTGGAGGATTTATTAGATCTCTTGTCAGTACTAGTACCTTTATTCGAGGAGGATCGATGACTCTGACTGGAAGAGCTAGTAGTGTTTTTCTGAGTGTTCGTAGTTCTGTCTTTGCTTGGTGTGGTTGCCTGAATCCCTTCAGATCTGTTTTTATTCGCAGTGTTGGTTTCTGTTGTTTTCGTACTTCTACCTGTAGGTGTCGTTGATGTATCAATGCTGTGGTTGGTTTTCTTGGCTTGATGTAAATTCTCAGCGTTATTAGTTTCCTGGCAATTTAGTAGTGCACACGACAGACAGTTTACTGGAAAATGTGCTTCAACTTCCTCGCATGAAGTAGGAAATGATGTATCATCGCTGGCACAACACGTCTCAGCGCAATGTCGCTCAATTGCTGCGAAAGGTTCGGCCCAAAACACATGACTTGCCATGAGCCACGTTTCTGTTATGAATTTTTAACATGCGAAAGTTTAGTTTTGTCGTTTTGTATCATGCCATCATAACAGAAAAATAACTTTTATACATTTTCAATTCAATCTCGCAAGTTTGATTTTTAAGAGTTAAAAGAAGACAAGTTTTATATACTTATTACATACCTCGGATTGCAATATAAACACATTTTGCTATTAGACACAGCATACTATAAATTTTGTTTTAGTCAGCAGTCCAGCAAAAGTTCAGCATCGGCAGGTGTCTCTCAATCTCGACCTAATTACTTATTACATAAATAGGTAGGTACAATTGAAAACTACGCATTCAGTATTACATGCAATGGTGCAATTACTATTTGCGATTAAGTGTAAGAACATAATAACCATAATACAGGGCAAATTTAAAAAGATATTATTCTGTATATTGAGTTATTTATTTGTTTGCATCATTAACTTCATAAAATAGTAATAATTAATAATGATTATACAAGGGAATAAACGAGATGGCTATGTAATGAAATTGGGAAAGAATGGAAGAGAGAAATGAAAAATGAAACTGAAGAAAGACTACGGTATACAAATAAATACAAATTAAAAAAATACAGCGCCTTCCGTTCCGCTTCATAAAAATATGAACATGAAGAATGAAGATTATCTTCATATTTTAGCAGTAGCAGCTAGTGAAAATATTTAAGTAGTTTGAACTTAAAAATGTTAATATTTTTGTTTTGTCCCATTTAAATTTACATAAATTTTCTTCTGTACGAACCAAAATTTCTTCAAAACTACCAAACAGCGTTACTTTTCTGAACATCAATAAAGTTCTCAAGTCTTGGAATCTACCTCAGCAACAAATTTATCATGAAAACATAATAGAATTAAACCGTGAAAGGTTTATGTCAATGGATACGCAAAGGTGTTTCTTGCAATTTTTGAATGTCCGGGGTAACCTTTGGGTGTTTAGGTGTCGGTCGGTTAAATTATATGTTATAAATTTGTGCAAATATGTAATAATATTTTTGAGTAACAAGGATAACTAACAAAGAATACGTACATACGTAGCAAAACGGGGTTTACATACAGATATTGATGAAATGAATTTATAAAAAGACAAATAAATTGTGACTTATATTATGAAAGTCTTCAAAAATAAGTGTTAAAGTATTTATGTCATTGCTTCATATCCATTTCCTCTTTTTACCAATATTTATCCAATGTGTAGCAATAAAGTATATACTTATACATTTTATCTTGATACAACTCGTGCAGCTATGAAATGTATCACATTAAAGGTCAATGGTACCTGCAGGTATAAATCATGCAAATTATGTACAATTATGTTTATTGACACCAACTCACGCAATGGAAAAAGAAACTTATTTATATCTCCACAAGGGAAGCAATGCCAATTTATGCAATCATCCCAAAGGATCGATTTCCTTACCAAATTAAGTAGCATTCTGCGCCTCTTGGCAATGACTGGACAAAAGTTTTCCACATGGAACATACTGGAAGATCTGCGAAGGATCGAGCAACTTCGCAAATACACAGGAAATTGACAATCTTGCATGACATTTGAACCCGTGTAAATTTGCGTAGTATTGTTCCGCTATCCTCTCATTAATATTTTCTGGACTTACTGGACTGTATCAATATCAATGTACTTATATATTCCAGTCAATGTACTCCCCGTCATTGTAAAGCACAACACGTTCATAAAAAGCTTCTTAAATGCCATTATTTAAAGCTCGTGTGAATTCAACCAACAAAGCCTACACGCACTGTAATATAACACACACACACACGCAGAGATGAGAGTTCCCCTACAGGGGTAGAAACACATAAACTACGCACTTACGCAAAGAGCACTCAACTCTCTCATAGTGGAGCTGAGCTTATGTGTGTGTATAGGTATAGGTACATGGAAACCGTTTTTTGTGCCGAATCTGCGTGGACTTAAAATCTACGCACAACCTCTCCCTCCCGTTCAATCCAGACTGAGACTCTTGTGAGATAACATGTACACAGCCTTCTCTGGTAACTGCGTAAAAAGTTACATGTCCAACAAGACCAACGTTATCTTCCAGTATTGGAAAAGCAAGCAATATTTCTATTTGTGAAGGGTTGGATTCCCATTAGAAGATTCTCAAGTTTGACAGGTTGTCAGTAAATAAGCTTCAACGATGGACGGAAAAGGAAAGCAAGGACCGGCCTTTATTCAAATACCGGTAGATTCGGACAGCCGGGGCTCTGACGGTGCTCCAATGATTAATCCGGGACAAGCGGAAGACAAGACAAAATTCGGATTTTTCAAGTCCTTATGGACCAGGAAGGAAAGAGAAGTGACAAGCCCGAGTCATAAGACTCCTGGCAGGAGATTCAATTCCAGGTGGGAGGAACACATGCATGACTTCGATCGCGTGAACAATGACTGCGAATGGGGAGGATTGAAGTTACTCGCCACTCTCATCATGATCATCGTTGTTCTCACCTTCATCTTCTATCGGCTCTTCGTCGATCCCAAATTCGACAATGTGAGGATCCCGGATCCAAGACCATGACTCTCGCAGCCTGATGACGTCGCATATTTCGGAAAAGTTAAATTCATCTGGCGCTAGACTGCTTCTTTATTGTCACAGTAAGTTCATCCTGAATTTTAACTTCTGCTTTATTCTATACACTTCAATTGAAAGATTGAAACTACCTGTATTACATAGATAAACAATGTCAACTCATTCATGTTGATATAAGGAAAATTATTTAATTCTCTTCCAGATGTCGCAACTCGTCTTCTAGATGTCTTATTATGTTCGCGAGTAGAAGCTCCAAGAACTATTTTCGTCTGTCGGTGTTAAGCTGAGCAATTATTGCAGTATCTCGGTTCACCTTAGAGCTTGATTTGTAAAACTCACACTCATAATTGATTGGAAATTGTTAAATATATTGTGAGATTATTATTGAATGATTACTTCATTCTCTGTATAGTTTTACCATTACAATTTAGTATGATATTGTGAAGTTTGTATACGTTTGTAAATTTCCAAGTAAGATGACGCACACCATTCCGCAAATCTTTACAAAATAATTTATGGTTGTAAAAGTTGTAATGTAAATTATCCCAAGTGTATGTACAATTGAGAAAATCGTTAATAAATATTGGTAAACAATATATGTAAATCAGACGTCTTATTACTTGTAGGATTCATAGATATAGAAGTGCAAAGACTTTAATTTATTCATCTATAGTATCAGCAATAATATTTCGTTTAGAAGTCTTGTACTCTTTAGCCCTAAAGTTACATTTTAAACGGAATATCTAACCGTGTTTCGTGTAAAAATACAGTTATACTCTCATAATAGAAATACATTCTGCTCAGCATAATAATGTTTGTTTATACTTTAACATAGAAAAAGCTCTATTGTTTAGACAGTTACAATATAAACATTTTCGTTCAAGAATAGCAACAAGCACAGCAATATACTTTTACAGACGTACAATGTTTGCGTTAACTTGACATCGATTCTCTATGGGTCACGGTGGTACACCCTGAACGCTTGAAAAGTTAGGCACTCACACATTATTCTCACATGATTAAATGATAGGACAATGGTGGAGCCGTTACGCTGATTGTCCTTTTACTTTAAGTTTGTCTCGGCTGTTAATGTAATAATTACTTGCTTGGCCTGAAAAAGAAGCTCAGGGAATGTATCACATGTTGGGTTAAGGTGAAGGCGGAAGTGTCTGGCTTATCCATGTTTGGCGGCTGATCCTCAGGTGAATCTAAATCTAATCTTTCCTCACTTGTGATGCAGCATTCCAATTCATCACACCAGCCGCAACAAATGCAGTAGCAGAAGGGGAAACAGCAATGATCATCGTGACATTCTGTACAGTCATGACATTCTTCGGATCTGACCCCATTCGGCTCCTGTTGTCTTGGTATTATTTGAGGTTGGTTGACTCCACCAGCTGTTGCTGCAATTGTTGTGATTCGATTCATCTCATTTTCCTCCGTTATTACATCCGGTTCTGCAAGTTAAAAAATTGAAGTTTAGCTTTATCTGTTATGCATACATACCAGCAACTATGAAATGAATTCAACTTCATTTCAACGTCATTTCTTAATGTTTTAAAAAATTACTGCCAAGTACCCAACCATATAAGTAAGCTTGCAAAGAAAGCTTAATATAGAAATGATTATACGTTTTCAATCAAATATCTTACTCTGTAGAAGCTTATCAGTCACTTCGGGCTCCCCATAATCACCAATTTCCGGGTCGCGCGGCATTGTCAGTCTATAAGGTTTTCAGTTCAATTCCTAAATACATATGCACTCACTTGAAAATAATGTTACCACATTTGCTTATATATTATTTATAAAATATAATTATATTACTTAATTAATTTTTAGAGTCCTGCTATAATTTCCATTTTAAACAGTATGTCATATAACATAACTGTATTAAAATAGACAAAATTAAATTACCGGTATTAGTCTCAGTTTCCCCAGTGCGTCATAAGAACGGAAAACGTCGATAGAAACACTTTCACGTTCACAATTAGCTCATCCAAACTCGACACAACTATCTGTAGAAGCGAATTATCTTGAAGGAAGGGTGTTAATTAATGTGTGTATGGAATACTGAAAGTTTCCGTCAATAAGCCGTCTGTGAGGTTTGGAGATACACTGGAAGACGTGCGGGAGTTGTGATGGACAACTTGTTGAAATCAGCAGGCTCATCAGCACTCAAAGAGCACAAGAGGATTCACATTTATACTACAGTATATTATATTAATACTCCGATCAGCATTTAATACTTATGAAGGAGAACACTTGTATTGTACAGAGCAATAAATTTTGACAGAGGGAAGAAATAATTTGCTGTCTCAAGAAGAAGAAGCTTGAGCAGTCACAGGACTGGTTGAAGTAGCATAAATAGTAATTATTACAGTTCAAAAATACAGTCAAGACGGCACCTATATAGTACTCATCTCCAAGTTCGTAGAACTGTAGACGACAGTCAAGTTACAATATACATATACGTAGTGTGTATAATAGAGTATACATATGTAAGGAATATGATTGGGGATTACCTTCTAGGTATATTATAGAGATGGAGATGATAATATGTACGTAATCGTGTGTAGATATGGATATATAAGATTTCAATTTGCAATTCAATCCTTTCAGTATCCCGAGTCAATAGTGATCTCATTCCTTTTGTTAAGGTATGCTATTACTGGGAAATATATATAAGTAAGTACCTATATACTTGACCACAATTGGGATCACTCGTCTTGTCTTTAACCTACAATCTCTCAATGCAATAGCACTCCATATAAGAAGCTTGTAAACTCATAACGCCAATGTTAATGTATAGGAACGTATATAAGTATCAATATCAAATGAATAGCCGAAGAATTTCTAAACAAAGCCCATTATCACATTGAAAAAGTTAATGGAGCAACAATTTCTATATGATTATTACAATATATTATTAAACAGTAAACCCTGGTATAGTTGCATCATGATGGTGATGATATTGTGGAAACCCCACAACATGCTTTCAGAGCATGACTGTCTGTGCCTGTATAGCCTTATAATGAAGCCTTTTTTATTTGAATCCCCATATACACATACGTATATAACAATATGGCAAAACCAGTTTAAATTTTAAAAAATAATTTATTACATTATATATGATTATTACTGCCCTTGAACGTCCAGCTTAAGTAATAAGTTCCTTTTCTTAGTATAATTAAACGGTAGGAACTATTGCGCTATACACTTTTCTATTTTTGTCCATCCACGTGCGAGGACATTGAATCTTAAAAGGACACCACATGTCTATCTATATAGCAGTACACCTCACTCTTTTATTGTTTCTCGTAAATTACTTGATGTTAGTTTGAAGTGTACTAAGCGTATTTCACGGCGTTTTTGATCCTCATAAATAATGAGTGATTCATAGTCAGAGCTATACTTATGTTCTCCATTTACAATTTACTACTGATAAATCAATTTGTAAGATTCACCGACGTCACAGTCACTATACTTACACGAACTTTATTCACACTCCCGACGCAATTTTACAAAACTGCTGTCAAGCTCATAGTATGGACAAATGGAGAAAAGAGTTAGCTTTTATAATTTAGAAGGATATCTGTTGACGTCAGTGAATAATCTCCAATCGATATTATATTTGCATTGCTGCTTTCAAAAGCAAAATTCTATTAGCATTCCTGTATTCCAGCAGGAAGTTATCAGCGAAGGGCACCTATGTATGTGTAATACAGCAAAGCACAAATGTCCTCGGATTTTTACGTAGCGATTTGATCTTCGCAAACAACAGGGGTACGAGTTTTAACGACGGTGCCGAAAGTTTTCGGGTAGTTAATGCAGTCAGCCGAAAATATGTACATAGCTCGAATGCTTGCCCATACAGCTATTTAACAGGGAAGTGATATTTTTAGACGTGTCCAGCACATGTGAAGCTAGTAAAGACACTGCGGAGAAATAGGAAAAATACCGGGTATTCTGCTTGATTCGGGGGCGTAGCTCAGATGGTAGAGCGCTCGCTTAGCATGCGAGAGGTACCGGGATCGATACCCGGCGCCTCCAAATAATTTTTTATATTGTGACATTATTTTTATTGATTATTGACTATCCTATTACCAAACGAACATTAATAGATTGTATCTATAATAGCCCTCAACTGTCTGTAAAATTGAGTTTTGGCATACTTTTCCCCTATTTCATTAAAAACAACACGAATTGCATTGAAGATGCATAGATGTGAAGGTTGCGGCATACAAAATTAGGTCGTTACTTCTTTTACGCTGCAGACTTCTATAAATAAAGTACTTTATTGCATCGTTATAAAGTTCAGGAAAAAGACACAGTGATAATAACAATTAAAGAAATTACGCTTTGGAAATAATGGCGAGTGCGTAATGTGTTTTAATAACATAAGTACCTATGTATTTAAGGACTGAAAAACTTAAGTACTTATTATTTTGCAAGCTCACAAGCAAAACGAACAGGAAAACTAAGTATGATCTAAATTATACGACCTTATGATGTGCTTTAAACAACAATAATTCGCTTGTAAAGTTGAAAACGTAATCATTTTTTACTATTCAGCTTTCTTCTGCTTCTCCTTCTCCACAGCACACTCGGCGACCAAACGATTGAAGTAGTAGAGATATCCAAGAGCGATGAGCCGAAGTGGACCCGCAAATATAGCCTACACATAAAGAATAATAAATACTTTTTTCTTACATCCATAAAGATGCTTCTGATTACGTCTTCAACTTTTAATGTTTATGTTATTGTTACAACAGAACTTATTAATAGATTTTAGGGTATTACCTGAAGAACTAATAAAAGGACGGACGACATTGGAGACATGCCAGCGCACATTGAGGCGGACACGTTCCCGTCAAATCCATAACATGAGAAGAAGTCTCCCACCTGTGAGGATCAATTAATTAGTTACTCACTATCAGTATCTTTGCTGTAAAAAACGAAATTATTTGCGTTTTATTCAATACAATCAATTTGGAAAGATGTTTACCAGGGCACTATCCAAAATAGACTGAGCCACATGTTCTGGTTTAGAAACACCTGCGGTATCTCCAATCAACTTGGTTTCAACTGGCTTGGTTTTGTTTTCTTCCTCGAATCCGGCTGTACTCGTGTCCGGGGGGAAGGCCACAGTAACTTGAATATTAAAATGTTTCACTTCCATTTGTAATGCTTCTGCAAATCCGCGGAGTGCAAATTTTGAGGCTGCATATCCCGTGTAACCGTAAAGACCAACTAGTCCGCCGATTGAAGACACCACTACAATCTTCCCCTTACGTCGAGACTTCATCGAAGGAAGGGCACTGCGGACTGTATGGAATGCTCCGAGATAATTGATGTCCATCATTCCCTACAGTGCAGATATAAATACAAGTGTTAACAATTACAAACGACGAAAAAGTATTTAAAATATAAAAATTTCTCTTGAAATTATATACTTTGACATGTTGCAGCGGAATATCTTCTAAACGGCCGGGGTAAGAGTAACCCGCACAATTGATGAGGATATCAATTGGACCAACCTCAACTTCACATCTTGTTATGACTCCTTCAGTTTCTTCATAGTTGGTAACATCAGCTGCAGTTGCAAAAAAACAGCAGTTTTAATACCGGCGTTTTAATTAAGCAAAAAAAAGTACGAAAACATAATTTACCAATCACCTTTGAAGAAGTTGATATGCTGTCCAGCTGATTTCCTGTGTTCTCGAATTTCTTTCGCTGCATCTTCCAACTTTTGTACAGAACGAGCTAAAATTGTGACGTTAGCTCCTCTTTTTGCAGCAATGACCGCAAGTTCTTTCCCGATCCCACTAGATCCGCCGGTAATCTTTAAAAAGTTAAAAAAAATCTTCACAACTTTAAACACCAAGCTTACATTATTGCAGATTAGTATATCATTCACCTTCTTCCAAGAGTAAATATATGGATGAATATGTATATTAAAAACGAGGAACATAGCAGTAAATGAAGTGAGAACTACTGTTCTGACTCGACTTTAAGGAATATTGTTGACAAACTACAACAATATATTAATTTATTCGCAATTCCAGAAAAATCAATAATTATCACAATCGAATGTTTTATTACTTAATAAATATTATAAATATTTATTCTTAATATTATAAATAAATGGACACGGCTCTACAAAAACTTGACACCATCGGGGTCAATTACTTCAGCCTTTCCCCTAGCTTGTAGCGTGGATAAAACTTTTGTTAACATAAATGTATCCATATTTTTGAACTCCACATCTTCATCCGGGTTGATAAGTTCATAGTACGTCGCCACAGAGTTTCCCAATCCATTGGCGTTCGCATAAGCATAGATCATGTCCCCCCATTCCGCCAAAGAATGCCACAGGACGTAACATCTGAAATAAAAATGGTTGTACCAATTATGCTTGGTATAAGTATATAAGTACTATCAACAAAGAACAAACTCTTGTTAATGTTTAATTTATTCAAAATTAATTACCTTTCCTCCTCAGCATCCGTCCACTCAATCAAACCCTTCTGAGCCATATCTTTGAGAATAGACTCTAGGGCGGGGATGGACAACTGCCTGGATATATCCGGATTCTTGAACAACGGAATAGAGTTAGCGTTCTTATCCAGAATAAATATTTTATTATGCTTGCAGTAATTCAAGATAAGGTTCGACCATATTTCAAACTGACGTTTACGCGTCTCTTGGTTCGGTTGGATCCTGTTTTAGAACAAAAATGACCACTTCAATTAATCTTATGACACAACATAAATCCCAATTTTAATACAAACTTTAATTTGTTTTTAAATTTTTTAAAAATCCATCTACAATACTTCTAATTTAATAAATTATTATATAGACAGATAACTTACGTGAAAAAGGGCGGAAAATAGTACTGAGAAGGCCACTGGAAATCTGTCGACATTTTTGACGCCGGTCAAATGTCAGAACCGCAAATCACTTCCTTCCAAATTCTAATTTACTGCAGATACTTCAGAAGACTTTCAAAGCCCTCAAAATAATTATTTAAGTAGAATTTATTTTTCTCTACTACACAAAAGCAACAACGTCCAGCCTTTTTGCTTAAATGCTAAAAACATTTAATTTACTTAATATTATTATCGTATGTATTCCCACGTAAATTTTGTGCCTTGTCCTTCTCCCGATCATTCATAAACTGGCGCGTTTTATTAGCGCTATTTAGTCTTCCAGTTTAGGAAAATATATTTTCCATTGTAATTCTTAATTTTGTCCAGACAATTTTGTGCCAAATCTAATCTCTAACTAATCTTCTTAATTAAATATTAAAATAACAAAATTACCTTTATTTGATATATGAACAATCAATAGAGATGAAATATTCATGCATTTAATCCGTAAATTATTGTTATTTATATGCAATTCCATAAAAGGTGAAACAATGTGATGAATCCAAAATTATTTTCTTGTATAGACAAACCAAAACGATTAAAATGGAATTTAGGAATATTAAAAAATCCCATCCTCACCACAATGTGCTGACCAGAAATATCAGTCTTGATTTTCTTCTGCCGGCGGAGGAAGTCCCAAGTGATGATGATTGCCAGGAGGATTCCAGCAATGGAAATTCCACAACAGAGAAAACATTCCATGATGATGGCAAGGCTTGGATAATTAGTAAATTAATTAAGTAGCTATTAAATTAAATAATTTATTTTACTATGACCTGCGTAAATTCTGGATTTATTAAAATAAATTGGGACATTGACTGACTTATAGGGGAAATAGTAAAAAAACGGTGGATTTTAATTTTATGGAATGGAATGGAAAAAGGATGTGGCAATCAACTTGTTGGCAATTCCCGCGCTGGAAATTGCTTCCAGCAAGTAAAACTATTAATCATGAGTTTGTGCTGTTGCGGAAAGAAACGCTACATATTTATTTAAGTAAGTATTATAAAAAATACGAAGAAAAAGATAATTTAAATAATTTTAAAAAAATAATAAGAAAAATAATACTTTAGAAAAAATAAAACAGTATTATATTTTTTTAAATAAGAAAAAGAATTAAAATATTTAATTTTGTAAACAAGCAAAAGGGTTAAATTTAAAAAAAAGAGAAAGTATTATTTTGAATCAAAATGATTATAAAATAAAAAAAATTAGGATATATAGGATTATAATATTGACAATAGCAATAATTTATTCGAAAATAAATTTAAAATAATCAGTAATATTACTAAAAATCGAAATACCACTAATGCAATTTTTTAAAATAATAAAAGACATTATAATAAATATAATGCAAAAAATATTTACAAAAAATGTGAAGGGATTGTAATAAAAGTAATTTGAAAGAATACCTAAAAAGAATTCTAAACGATTGTATTAAAAATAATTTCGAAAAAATGAGAGACAATAAAAATATTTTGAGCCATCTTTATCCGTATTGGTTCATTTTTAATTTCGTAAAGAACCCTCAGTCTGCTGTTAAAATATTTAAATGCATCTAAAAATAAATATTGACAAAGTCCACACAAGAATATTTTTGAAATAAGCCTACAATTAATAAAGTAATTCACACTTAATAATATTTATTATTGCTTATTATTATTGATTATATATCATGTCGTATACATTGTTTGTAAATGCGGGTACATCCGTTAAGGTAAAATAATAATACTGACCAGATATATTGAAATTTATTATTATTATAGATATGAACTAATGTGAAGTAAGTGATACAAAATATTATTATCGTATGTACATAACATTTCTTTGGATAATTATTATTAAAATAATAATTAAAATCAGTGTAACTTTTTCAGAATTTAGTTAAAATAGGAATAGTGAAGGAATGACTTGACCGTGGAACTACAAAAATGTCCAGCAAACTCGTGTTAATATTTGTCCGACGAGGTTTCCCTGGAATAATATTTTCAGCAATATTTGGTTCGTCAAGATGGCGTCGTTCAAAACTGCTTGCGGCTGTTTTCAAGAGTTCATTATTTTCAGGAAATATTTTTAGAAATGGTTGCTGCGTTGTGGTTTGTGGTGAGGGCAGTGGGGGAGATATGTGCAAGAATTCTTTTTTCAGGTGATCCAGCAGTTGTCTGTCTGTTAAAAACGCAATTAAAGCCTTTTCGTAAACCTCCGGACGACTTTGTTTGAGCCGAGCAATTATGACGGACAGCGTTGCCATCTGGTGAGTGGAACATTGATGGCAGTTTGTGCCGAGCAGTCCTGAAGCTAGTTTGGCTTTGTTATAATGACAATCATTTTATTTTTTATTGTTTTCATCGTTTGTAATTACGAAATAAATAAACTAAATAAATGCAAAACAACAATAAATAAAATTACAATATAATTAATTAAAATAACAAAATAAACACACACAAAAATAATAAGTATATAAACGCAAAATAAATACAAAAAAAACAAAGTAAATAGACGCAAAATAAATACAAAAAATAAATAAACAAAGTAAATAGACGCAAAACAAAAAATACAACATGAATAAAATACAAAATAAATACAACATGAATAAAAAAACAAAATAAACACAACACGAATAAAAAATAATAAATACAAAATGGATAAAAAATAATAAATACAAAATGAATAAAAAATCACAAATACAAAATGAATAAAAAATCACAAATACAAAATGAATAAAAAATCACAAATACAAAATAAATAAAAAATCACAAATACAAATTAAATAAAAAATCACAAATACAAAATGAATAAAAAATCACAAATACAAAATGGATAAAAAATAATAAATACAAAATGAATAAAAAATCACAAATACAAAATGAATGAAAAATCACAAATACAAAATGAATGAAAAATAATAAATACAAAATGAATGAAAAATCACAAATACAAAATAAATAAAAAATCCCAAACACAAAAGGAATAAAATTTTATTTGTCAACTTACGCTTCAACCAGCGCCCGATGATGTCACAGGGTGCATCCTCAAAAAGACATTTACTCTGGAAGTCCACGAGTCGATCATTTTGGAAGTAAAGCTCCAAGTAGTTTAAATCCTCCGGTTCCTCCCAAACATTCTGAGACTCAATTTCCACTTGCATGGACACTATTATTAAAACAAGCTTAAAAAACAAAGTTCTTCTTGCAAAGCAATCTCGCTTATACATTTTGCACAAAAAATGGGTTTACAAAATGCTTAAAAAAGCACGGGTTTTAATTTTTAACGACATTTATCCTCTCTTGCCTGCTAAAAAAGAACTCAGGGATTACAACAACGTAAATAAATCTAAGAATGTAAATGTATGTAGGTAGATGTGAATGAGAATAATTAGACGTTTGCAGCGCACTGAGATCTTTTCAAAGCGATCAACGTGATCACGGAGATGTCAAGTACACTTTGAGGCAATTCCCATATAAAAAGGTTGAGTGTCACGTTATTAGTAAAAGCATTTTTGTTGCATCAACACTGCTCATTGATATGGACGCAATCACATTTTAGCATTGCAAAACAACAAAGGTATAGTACATTGTAATTACCATGTATGTAAGTACATTTAAGGTACTCTAATGCCTATAGGTATATGCGTCTTATCCTTTTAGGATTATTGATATAAAGCTACAAGTTTTCAACGCAATTATTATCCCACGATTTGGCGAGTTTAGTCAACGAGTCAACGTATAACCTATATGTCATCTTTGAACTTATTAAGTTGTTATTGTTAGTGCAATACACAAAATGACCTTTGTGTTTCAATGAGTAATTATGTATTAGTGTTACAACATACCTCTGATTGTAGTTTAATGACCACAAAGCCACCCCACCTTTAGTATTTAATCATTTTCACATTATTCATCTTAGTATGTTGATTTACATGTTCATAATACTTCTGTGAAGATCTTTAGAAGGTAAATGCACTGATGCAAGAATGAATAAATGTATTAAAATTAAATGCATCACGTTTACTTTTAGTGTCAAGTTCAATGGTTTTCAAGTTCAAGTGAAACATTGTATGCAATTTGTTATTCTTCGTGTTTACTCACATTCATCGATTACTTATTATGTAATAAATGTTAAATTTAATCTTTCGGAACTGGAAGATCAACTAAATTAATTAATTACTAATTGATTATAGGACCTCATTGATTCAGGGCCCTCTAATTCTACTGAGCTTTGAAATCATGGAATACAGCGGTGGATTTGTCGATTTGAGTAATTTAATAACTAATAAAACAAAACATTATTCTACATTCAAAATGAATGAAATAAAGCTAAAAAATAATTTGTTATATGTAATAAAAAAATTGAATTACAATACACTAGTAACATCCATAATAAGATACATTAAAAAAATGTTCGGGAATTAAATTAAATTGAGAACAGACGAAGATTGTCATGTCATGTGAAGAAATAATAATAAATACCTTCAAATACAATAAATACGTAGAACCCCTACCTCCCATCATAATAAATAAATATTTAAATTAAACAACTTTAGGCTCCGCGGTGGTAAAATCGTCTGGAGATACAGTAACTTCACTGGCGGCAGCAGCAACAGCTGGAGAGGCTTCAGAGGGCGCTTGAATTCCCGAGTTCTTGAGGAATTTTACAATAGCAAGACGATATTCTTCAGGTCTCTTCTCTTGGAAGTATCCAATGATCTTCTCGACGTTTTGCTTCTGCTTGGGAGTGCACAATGGACATTCTCCGTAGAAAGAAGCTGCAACTCGAGCTGCAATAAGAGGTTCAAAGAAAAAAGAATGGAGTGGTTAAAATTTTGTATAAATACAAAATTTTAATTTCTTTAATTAATTTAATTTAATAAATTTAGATCATTCCGCAGAATTGTTAAGTACGTTAAATGATTTTTTGAGCAAGGTTTTGGTAGGCAAAAATTGGGGTTGAATAAAAATAACAATGTGGGTAAAATATTGTTTGAATTTTAACTGATTTAATATAGCTTGATATCTGGGAATTGGATTAATTATTATTGGACAGTCCATGTAAAAATAAATAAAAGAAATTTAAACTCACGCTTCACCCAACGTCCAACAGCATCACAAGGTCCATTGTAAAGGATGCATTTAATCTGGAGATTAATTAGTCGATCGTTCGCTAGATATTTATCCAAGTTAATATTATCTAATTCAGGTTGAAGTCTCAGGGGGTAAACCTTCTCTGGTTCTTCGGTGTACTGTGGTAGCGCCAGGGCTGTCATTACGAAGAACCCACTCCATAGGATTACCATTCTTAAAAAAGTCATGTTGATAATTTATTTTATTTTTCTATAAAAATGGACTGTAAAAATAAATAAATAAATATTTAATCAAAATATAAAAAGATTATATGATCAATCTCGAATAGCTCTTTCAGAACTGAATTTCTGTGAATGCAGCTCCTGTTGTTTTTATATTTGAAAATTCACAACGAGGAAGGTCGACTGGGGCATTTCCTCTCAAACTGTCCTGAACGAAGGTACTGAGATGATATATTTTATACTTGTTCTATCATTAGATGATCACATGCATCGTAATGTGACAACAATTAAAAGTTGCATTGGTGGTCGTCACTGTATAAAATACATACAAGCTCACTTTCAACAAAATAATTCAATAATAATGAGCAGCCTTTGCGGTGGTGCTGAGGTTACACATTACACAAACAGGGAACATCATAAAGTATTGAAAGAGTATATAAGTAACTATTGTTGTAAGATTGTATTGTTGTAAATTCCTTGTGAAAATATTAAACTTGAGACTTAAACATTCGATTTTAATTTCTTATAAAAACATCCGCTATGGTTCCATCTGAAGGGCAAAAAACGGCACGAGTTCCTATTTCCTATATGTATCACATGCTTTGACTATATACTTTTCATTAAATCTGATTTTATCAGATTAAAAATTTGATTACTCTGTAGTCACACTTTCGCCTTTTTAATAAACATCCTTTTCCTTATACTAGAATAGTTACATGCATGCTACTCATTCAAGATTATGTCAAGTCAAAGAAGCCGGTAGGTCTTCAAGTTTAACCACAAAGTATTTTAATTCATTCTATCCTTTACACACTTTTAAAAGTGTAAGCTCTCCGTATGTCATCTTAAGTATAAAATAATCTTAACTAATAAAATACAAGCTTGAGTGTAAATTAGGTCAATAACGATAACTTGGCTCTTTCTCACCCCAGCAATGCTTTTTGATGTTGTTTACGTGTGTAGAAAGGTTGTTTACATTACTTACTTACTGTGTGCATAAAAGTTGTACAATAAAATAAATGATGAATAATTATTATCAACTTACCCCAACATGCAACGGCAAGAAAGAATGCCCTTAAGCTACAAAATTACAGATAGATAAATACGTGCATATATGAAAAATGATAATTATTTTGTATAATTAACGGCCCACATTATATTTTAACTGATTCAGGGAAAAGGACGTGCGTGTAATTCCGAATGAGTAGTGTGTATATTTATTATGAGCAAAATATTATAATATTAAGGAAAAATAACAACTCAGTTTGATCGAATAAAAATCATCACAATATAAAAGCTCACAAAATTATGAAATAACAACTTACACTCAAACACAATTATAAAACTGATTTAGCAATTGGAATAAATACAAAATCGATTGGGAGTAAGCAGAATCACAGTTGATATATGTATATTGTTCTCTATTTTCAAGCGCAATTATTTGGTCCTAAAATACTAATTAACTACAGAGGACAAGTCAACTTAAATAACAGTAACAATAAATCACCGGGGAAATATTAAACCTACGCTAACAGGATTAATCAGAAGATAATTATTAATAATAACAACAAGTCGTTAAGCCTATTATAACTAAGCTAACAAAAACTAAGCTACATATATAACAATAATAAAATAATTATAAAAAGCCAATTTAAGTCACCGGTAAATGTCAACATTAAATATCTTCATCCGTACCCGAAAGGTACTTTGAAGGGGAACTACCACAATATCATAATAGATCCTAATCACCATTTGATCATATTGTTGTACAGCATGGAGATACCAGCGGCGGCGGAGAAAGCTTCAGGAGGGTTGACAAGGCATGGTAAATCGGGTGGATTATTGCCAGAAGAGCTAGTACTAGCAACAGGCATGTCTTCACTTTTCACGGATTTCTTCTTCAAATCTCCTGGCTTCTCCTCCGTCAAGTCATTTAAATAAAGCTTGAACATGCGATTGCAAAATTTGTCACTTTCTTTACTATCTTGCTCGATCAGCTTTTTAATCTGAAATCGTTACACATCATAATTTATTGTTCGTTAAAGCGTTTTGTGATACTAAAACAGCTGTTAATGATACTGAATAACTACTAATTAGTGTTGCCATAAAGGAAGAAGTTGTACATCAATCAGACTAAAAAAATAAACGAGCGAATACAATCTTACGTTATGCATTAAAGCCAGGATCGTTACATGCCCAGGTTCCAGTTCCAACGCATCTTTGACCGCTTCCAGTGCTTCCTTGTGCTTGGTTTGCGCGACTAACGCTTTGGCATACCTGCAATTGGTTCAAAATAAATATAGTCATTATAATAAATATAGACACGTAATTATTTCGAAGTAATTATGAAAGTTAAAAATTATTAGTATAAACCTGATTAGCAATAATAATATTATTAATAAAAATGTAGTTATATACCTAACAAGTAACTTTCCATCCGGCATTCGTAACCGTCGTCGCTTGACTTCCTTGAATAAATCGAGGACCGACTGGTATTCCTCCAATCTCAGGAAACACTCGGCCATGTTGCTGAGTAGTTTGTAAAGTTGGACGTTCTTCACGGTCGGATAGTCACTATCCAGGAGACGATATTCGTAGAGCAATCCTGCAGCTACTTTGTAGCTGTGTATATATTAAAATTATATTGTAAAAAAATAAGATTATTTGTCATTGCATTTATCACCTCGAATATTTACATGAATTTATGAAAGATTAAAGCGCTTTAGAGTAGTTAGAGTATTTTAGTTCCATATTTGACTAACCATCTCAAGGCACCTTCATAGTCCTTAGATTGGAACTTATCATTCCCAACACCCCGCAACCGTTCTGCCTCCTTGTGGATAGTTTCGAACGGAAGTCCTTGGCGATCCTCGGTGTTTAGCAGGAATATGGGCTGCTGGGAGGAAGCGTCCATGGCTATCAGTTCAATTATGAAGAGAACGCGGGATTCTAGTGAAATTAAAGAATAAAAAATATGGCATTAGAAACAATACGTATAACAGATAAAGATTACCCATGTCAAACATATTATGAAGGGCTGCCATAATGAATACACATATAGGTACATATTATGAACTTTACTTGGAGGAATTCTCGGCGGACATCCAAGTTCCCCATAAGCATACTCCGGCATCGCTACAAACAGCGCAACTTCATTAAATTCCATGGATCGAAGGGAAATGTCCAAGAATGGCAAAGTACTTCCATCCAGCTTGAATGAATTCAGACAGCGACGTACTTGAGTAGAATCGATGGGTTCTGGCAGCCCTTCAGCAAATCCAATGTAGTGAACCCAAACCTGTGCGCCATCCGGTGGATTTATTCCATTGCCGGCTTTCATAATCTACAAACACAGCCGATTAATAATGCTTCATTATATTTAATTCGCATTCACACGTAATTTCTCTAACGTCAAATTATACTTAATTAGAAAAATTAAAGAATAAAATTTTTAATTAACTGATCGAATAAATAAATTTTTAAATGCCTATATTACGGCAATAAATTAAAGACACTCTTACCGACTTCCGAATTCCACCATCCGATGTAACATGTGTAGTTCCGGGCAAAAACTGTTCAAAAGATGATAACTGCTCAATTTCCTTAATGAGATTAGTTTGAAAGACTAAACTGTGGCTCCCATTGCTTAAATACATTTTACGATTGTGGTCCATACCGTAAATATCATCATCTAAATCGATGTGGACGTCCTGTACAGCATCATAATCGTCCTCTACACTGAAAAAACCTCCCCCATTTCGGACTTGAGATCTGTGATGCAAAAAATCAATAGAAATTATTAAGAATTATTAAGAATTATGAATCCTTTCTTTACAACCATTGTTAATGTTAACAGTTACGTCAAAATAAAATTAATTGTAGCTTGTATATTTATATAATCCCTGCTATATTAATAATACCTTCATAGCAACTCTAAATTACGACATTAAATCAAATATGGAGTTAATTGCTGTGTCGGGGACTGAGTTCTGACTCTGAACAACCGAAAAACACATTAGTTGTAAACGCTGTCGTAACAAATGAATAATAATTACATACAATTACACTCTAAATCACAGCAATTAAAAGTCAACGCCTCTGCCATAATTAAATCAGAAAGTAACTAACTCTAGATAACAACTGTTCAAAATAATTTAACCTTACGAATGTAATATTGCATAACACTTACTCCCAATCAATTCCGTTTGGAAAAGACGAAGACTCCATCATTGAGGTGGTTGGATCCAAACGTTTAAGTATAGCCACTCAGATATTTACTTGTGTCTCAATCGCAAACGTGAATCTTTCTGAGAATTTAAAACTAATCGCTTGTTGTCTGGAGGAGCACGAACTAATAATTTATCCGTCTAATAATTTTCAAGCAGTAAATGCAGTTTAATGAAAATTTGGCTTTAAATACCCGTGGGGTGGTGAGGTTGCAGGGGTGGACGCATCGCCTCCAGGTTAAGAGGTATTTAAGAAATCCCTTTAAAAGTTGAACTTGTTCATTGTTGCCGTTGCTGGTCGAAGTAAAATAAAGATGGTGGACCGAAGCTCTGTCATTGGTTTAACAACGTAAATGTAAGTTAACGTTTTTCATTGCATTTAAGCCTCGAGCTCTATAGTCTTCAATATTATTATTACTGGAGTTAACTAAGTCAACTTTGTTATGGATTATATTAGTTTTTCATAATTTCCTAATGGCAACGGTCATAATGTCATGAACTATTGATAAATCATAATACGGGTAGGTAGATTCGTAACTAATTTGACCGAATATCATTATCAGTCCGTTTCCTTGTAAAGAAATGTTAACGTGGGTGAAAATTATACTAACATAAGTGATCAATGCTTTAGAGTCAATTTGGTCAATAATTGACTAATTGTGTTACTCAACTTATTGGCACTAGCATATGTATATGCTTGTGTACATAAGACCTTATGTTTGTATTCAATCAAGTTCAGATTCAAGCCTGTAACAATTACAACAGACCTCTGATTGCATGTCTATTCTTCCATCAGCAATGCCGATTTGCCAATTGTATTAATTTATTTTTTCCGGTTTATTTAACCATGTTTTAAATACGGCAATATCACAAAAATCAATGCAGTAAGCCAGTATTTGACAGGTCTTCCGACTTTCACAGGAGAAGATAATTAGATCCAAATAGGAACCTATTCATGTAATACTTCACTTCCGTATGAATCTGTACCTTACCTGTACCTGTTACTTACCTATACTCATCGCTTAAATACATATGAAAGCTGTCTAGTAGTTTAGGGTTGAGACGGACAACAACTTCGGTGGAACAATTTATTACCACTTTGAATACTTAAAACAGTTCACTGACTGTTTAACCTTCTAGTACATAATATTTTGCATTTCGTCCATTTGGTTTCAAATACCTTGACTGGTGGAAGGTCAATGCGGCCCTCAATGCTGTAGTGTTCAGTGTGAATGGTTCAGTACTCAAACACTCAAAGTACTTACTGGAACAGTTAGTATAATAGTATTGTATTTGAATTTTAAATGGTTACGTGATAGTTTTAAATAGTATTTTTAGTACTCAGTAAATAATATGTTTTGAATTATTACAATCTCACGATTATTAATTGATTATTGATACGATCTTAGCTCATCTTAGACCTTTGTGGTATATCGCCGTAGAAGAAATTGGTGCTTTATAATTAAATGTACCTGGAAAATTCCGGCATTGACTCGTGTTTGTCCAGTTTCATTTTTTATTTGATTTTAACATCTTTGCTTACAAAGATGTTTTTTATTTAGGTCTCATTAAAGGACTTTAGGGGATACAGTGAAACAAATTCAACCATACAAAGAAGCATATGTACATACCTAATTTCTTTGAAGCGCATGTCTCAAGATACCAGAGGACTAGAAATAAAATTTCCCAGTAATCATTTCTCAGGAGAATACATTTTAAAAATTTCTAAAGCCAAAGTTACCAGAGTTCGAAAATAAAACTAAAAATAAAATTAAACCACAACTAAAAATGTCAATGCAGACACTGGGAAAATTCTTCATCTTCACACATCGGGTCCACTGCTTTCCTTTCCATTGGAATTCTGAAATAAAGCGATTGGAGGACATTACCAATGCTTCAAAATCGCTTCATGTAATTTATCTTTTGGTGCTGACTTTTCGAGCTTCGCAGGCTACCGTAGCATTGATTCCACGAATTTGGGACTGGACTGAAGATGAAAGAGGCGATATTGTCGTTCACCTCCTGAACGCGGGGAGCTCGTCAACCTTTACTGTATTTGCTTGGTACACGTTGCTTAACCGGAAGCAGATCCTCTTCACCATCAATCAGTTTCTAGGCGGTGGATACAAGTTAGGAGGTTATTATTAAATTGATAGTTGCTGAAAAATTATTTGAAACTTCATGGTTATCTAGTTCCACGTACTTATTTCATCATATAATCTTCCTTCCAACCTTGACTTGAGCTTCTTATATGTATGTATAGGAGCTCCTCCTGCCTGGAATAACTCATTTGCTCACCGCCTGATGAACATAAGTTTAAAGCTCCTGGTGCCCTTTGTACATTGTAATTGCATGGTGACAATGGCAATGTTCTTTGTAGCTCCAAAAAGCAAGCGATATTTTTACCGATATTTGCCGGACCATCTTGGATTTTATATCCTGTCTGCCCTGTTCGAGTATTGCTCTTTTCTAGTTCCCTTTGCCTATGTAGTCCTCTACTGGATCGTCTTCTTTATGATGTTTAGCTACTGCGTGACCAACTGGCTCCATATTGATGAGCATGATGGGTAAAAATTCTTATATGATATAGATATATTTATTTGTATTCTGTATACGATAATTTTTTTTATTATTTTAGGTACTAACGTTTAAGTGTAATAAATGAAAATGCAAATCTAATTGCAATATTTGTAATACAGGGGCAAATTGCGATTCCAAGAAATCCAGCGGAAATACAAGAAGCTTCAAATCCTGGTTGTCCTCCTCAATGAATCTCTGGCGAATTTAATTTGGCCAGTATTCATAGCAACATCCATTCTGCTTCATGTTCTCTGCACATTCGTTGCTGTCAAGTACTATGGAAAGCTCCACATTGCAATCTACGGATTCTTCTCAACCTGGTCTATCAATTTTCTGTTTGTAGAACTGATTGTATTTCGCCTTCAAGGATTTATCTACGAGAGATCTCTGCAGGTTTTGCATTTATGTCGGCTTTTGGCCAAAGGGCGATTGGGTCAACGTCAGGTGGTTGCTTTGACTCCCCTGGGAGTACGAGTCGGGAATTTTTTGGTCATGAAAAAATTCACTGCATTAGTCATTTTAGGCATTGTTTCAAATGCTACATGGAATAGTTTATTGTTGTTTTAATACTTCGTAGGCTGTAAAATGGTGCTTGGTGCATATTTAATTTAAGCGTACATAAATCAAAATAGTTTAATGATCTGCAATAAAGTTAAGAATATATATAGAGCATTTTCATTCACTGTCCGCATAGGTGAGTGATAAAATGAAATTTATGAAAGCTAAAACTGCTCGAAGTTAATTGCGGTACTATCTGTATGTGCTAATAGCATTCAATAAAAGTTTATTTTCAATAAATACATAAATTATTGACGAAATTTTGGTATTTATTGGCGTCGGCATACACTTAACTTAGGACAGTATACCACTGAAGTAAATTTTAAAATACCGTATTTATTCGAAAGATATCCCCCGGACAAAATTCAAACTTGGGTCCAAACCCAGGAGATATATAGAATCCCG
>JAQGAK010001148.1:0-39109 GCA_034696945.1 Lipothrix lubbocki
GATAATAGTCGGAGCTAGTCAAATGCCTTACCTGAGTAGTAGACCTTATCAAAATTCAAGTCCTAATAATAATAATAATTATTAGGACTTGAATTTTGATAAGGTCTTAATAATACTTGATAATTATTATAGCTTGTATCACAAGCGGGCTTGTATGGCAACATATAATTATATGATGTACATATATTAAAATCAAAGCTATAGTGTAGCCTTATACATAAGAATAGTTTAGTCTACTGCGTTAAGTTAATATTTTAAAATAATTGTTAATTAAAAAGTTATTAACACATACATAGTAATACATATGGTTAAACATTACGAATATGTATACAAAAGGTTTCAGGGGTACCCGTTTTCACTCATTTAAAAGGTTAGGCCATGACAGCGATCGATACAAAATAAGATATGAATGGTAAAACACAAGGTATATCACATAAACAGCACACACCACCAAACAATACCAAATACAATAGCAAAAAACAATTTCGTCAAATATATGTACATTAGTATTACCACATGTATAGTGCAGAACACATATTTACATTTGAAGCATCTGAAAAATCTGTGAGGGCAATATGTGACATCAATCATTACAATAAGCCAAACTTGATTAATGATGACTCTAATAAAGAGATTCAATGGATTATAAAGTTCCCATCTCTGTACAAGGAAATATATTGCTGGAATAAGCTGGAGTGAAACAACAATATTAAGGGGTGGTATCACGATGCTTTGCAAGATTTTCAAGTGAACAATAAATTGTTCAAACACAAAGCCCAGTTTGTTAATGATAATTGGTCGAACGTCCTCATGTGGATCGAATCCGAACAACCAAACAGTTTGAAACCCTGTACGCTTGAAATCTGAATCCTTTCTGCTGCTGCTGTGTGTAGGACCAGTTTTGAATTGGAAGGCTAAAAGTAATAATGTTGCTGTATTTTATGGAACACATTACAGATTCATAGATTATTTTCAAAAACAATCCTTAAAAAGTAAATTAAAATTAAGGGTGTTTATGATAAACACACTGAAGTTTTGCACACAATTAGATTTGTAAAAAATTTGAATTTAATAAAACTATTTTAAACAAATGTACATAGCATACTTACGATAGCAAAACCTTCCACAAGGTTTGTATCTTATCCTAAGAGAAAATTCAGGTATTTTCTCAGCAATCCATAAGGACACCACGTCAAAACGAGCTTTCATGTCTGCATCGATGTGTTCAAACATTCCTCTGCATTTTGTTCTATGTGCCATCCTAATTTTAATTTCTAATATTCCTGCAAAAAATATAATATTTTGTATGTATTCATTTTTCTTAAAGAAAATCTGTATGTATTGATTGTTGCAATATTGAATGAACCAAGATAAGCATTACATTTAAAACTAAACACCTACCCGTGTCAAGACAAAATGGATTCCTGGTGGCAGCATAATTCCAGTTAGGGATTTTACTTGGATGGATCTGCGCCAACTCTTGGTGGAAAATATTACAACAAATGCCTTCTAAAAGTTCCGTCAGGAAAGCCAAGAGACTCCCATCATGGAGTTCAATGAACCCATCTGACACAGTTTTCAAGGTCCCCCTCCATAGGAGCGCCACTTGATCCCAGAATTCAGGCATTGAGTGTTGGCATGGATTGAATGATTTCACCATTGGAAATATGTCCGCCATCTCGTACCAAAGTCGTACTCTTTCACTGAATAATAGTTTTCCATGGATGATTTTTAGTTTAGAGACGGAAAAACACTTAAATTTTGGTGAATCTCGAAGCAATTCGTCGTTGATCTCGTAGTTCTCCAGGCAATTCTTGTGGATCTCATTGTCCAAATAATTAAAGTGAAGCGTCAGTGCACGCAGATTTGGAACGTTGTGCTCGAAATTAATTGATTTTAAAAACTGCCAATTCTCGATAAATTTTTGGTAAAACGGGCTAATATTGAGATATAGTTTTTGCAGATTCAAAAGCGGGCCTGTGTTTTTGTTTATTACGGAGAATAACACATGTAAAGAGTCAAAGAAATATAATTTCGCCAAGTTATTCTTACTATCCTCAACGATGCTTATCAAGCTATTTTTAACTTCAGACTTTATGGAACTTTCAGCAGGTTGTAATATTGTTGAATGTATTTCCAAAACCGACAACTTCCAATTCTGACAACTCTTTCCCAGACAGTCTGATACAAACGGAGTGGTTAATGTTAAGTGTCTGATAACATGATATTTGTAATTGGGAAATGACAAAAAAGTATTATCTCCCCTCTCTGAATTTCCCATCATCATTTTCGTATCGACAATGCCGTACAGATTTTTCAATTGCGGCGCTGACTTCACAATTTCTGCAATCAAAATAGCGAAATCGGGTAATTTTAACTGAGTTAGATCGCAATTTTTCAAGGACTGGAACAATTCCGCCGCGTCTTCATTTCGGTCTTTACTCTTTCCACTTCGGTCGATTTGCAAGAACTGCCACAAGCTTGGAATATTCGCAGGCCAGTTTTTCACTTGCAAATACAATGTACTGCTGGGCGCTCTAGTCCGAAGCAACGTTTGAAGAAAAGCTTCTCCAATGCAGTTCTGGGACTGGGCGTAATCAATGATTAAGTGTTTTAAGGGCAACCGTTCAACCAAGAACGGATACAAAATGTTTGGGTCCTTCTGGTACTTCAAACCAAGGTAGTTTCGCAAATTCCAATACAATGTATGAAGAGCTCGGTGGAATGAGCAGATGAACTGTTGTGTATATGTAGCCTCGCAAGAATACTAGAGCCAAGAATAAATGAGGAATTAGATGGACGTTGCTCGACACTCGTAGAATTCTCGTAATTTAATATAATATTGACTTTAATGAAAATAGAATCCTCGAAAATTATAAATGACTTGACTCGTAAATATAAAGACTCGTAATAGTAAATGATAATTGTACATAGAGTAAGTTTAGATTTAGAAATAGTAATAAGCTAAGTACAAGTTGCCTCGACTAACTCTGATTACCGACTCGCTGTTGACTCGCTGATTCCTCGGTTTTATAGAAGTAAGGGATGCTCCTTTTCTTTGTCTGGAAGGGCGCTGGTCTTGTCCTTGAATTCACTCGTAGTCACTCGAATAGATAATTATTAGTAAACAATAAGTTAAAATTAACTATAACTAGGTCAGCCTCGCACTCCTCGTAGCACAGGTAAGATAATGAATAAAAATAGATTTAAATAAACTACACTCGAATGTCACGTTCTCGTCGCATGTAATAGGCTCTCGAACTCGTGTATGTATATGGCGTAGACAATGTACAATAACAGTATCGAGTCGGCTTCAATGACAACTCCAAGCCAATGAAGGGAAGATCAAAAACTGAGGTCGACAGAACATGGTTCAGTCGGCCCAATTTGTAGCAAATATTGGATTTAAGTACAATCTTGAGATTCTTGTGAACTTGCAAAAATCTTCTGCAGATTTTCAGCCACAGTTGACACACCAGAGAGCATTGTAGAATTTCGGAGATGGACAATCGGCGTAAAATATTATCAACTATCTGCAATATCAAACGATAATATAAACATCATATACACTAAAAATAACATGTTCAAGTCCATTATAATGTAAAATAAAACATTATCACAACTATTACATATGCTTATGCACCTTATTACTTACTAATTAATATAAATAAACTTAAGATAAATTACCACAGGATTCTCCAAAGTACGCAACATCTTGGAATGACGTAGAGCTTGTTTGTTTAGATTTACACGCTTTATACCTTCAGAGCTTCATGTTAATTATGCAAACTATTATTTCGTAACATATTTTAAATAATCAAAAAATCTGGAAGACATAGTTTAGATGTTGTAATGTCCAGGGAAGAGTAGGCAATTAAAGTTTGCTTAGACAGTGCTGGAAGGGTTATACACTGATGAAATTCTTTGGGGAACTTTCACAAATACTGAATACATATGTACGTACACATACGCACGTAATTTACAGGTATATATAAATGAGAGACATATACTTAACATAGGTATGTATATAAAATATATTACTGTAGGGTTCAAATTCAAGGTTTGTTTTTATTGTTAGTGATTATTTTCAAAAGGGACATTGGCTGCTCGTTCTGGCGTCAGGTAGAAGATTTAAGGGAATCTATTTTAATTTTCTACGAAATTCAACAATGTTAGTAAGTACTCTACCTCCCACAAGTTCTCATACTTACTTTTTGTATATGTATTTATTAAGGAAATTATTTTCGTAAGTGATACTTAAGCCATGGTGTACCATCAAATCATGGATTATTATTTTAACATACAAAAATGTTGCTTAAAAGAACAAACTGAATATGTAAAATCCATGTAATTATCTGGAGGGTAGACGAGCGCTTAGTGCAGCCGTAATTGTTTACCGACGAAGAATCCAATGTCATATAATTGTGTAATAATAAATGTCAAACATACATAATTATAATAATACTATAACAATATCATTTACAGGTGCATGAACAAAAATAATTCTAACAAAATCACTGAATTTATTCGAAAGCTGAGGGTGGAGAAAATTGAGTAATAACGTATTATGCCAGTGACTATATCCTTGGGTTCATGTTCATATGTATAATATACTTTCCTACATCATTGCAATATGACGTTAATACATACAGAGAGCAAACTCATATTCGTTTCCAATGACTCAAATCTCTATTTATTTTATACAATAGCAAGCTCTACAAACAAATTGCAAATTTAAATACTGTAGAACTCCGACAATAACAGCTTAATAATTAGATATAATTACAGAGAGAGAGAGGTGAAAATAAAAAATATATAACAAGTTCAGCCTCAGAATTGTTGAAAGAAAGCAATGATTATTGCTAAAAACGTTATCCACACCACCGATGTGTATATAATAAGTACCAAGCACTTGAATGAATACATACATACTTGATATTGAAAAAGATACCGTAACAGGAATATAACGAAGAAACAAACGAACCGGTAAAGACAAAATTCCTTCGTCGTTCATAAAACAACTCCTTCAAATACTTCGGAACAAGTTTGTACATTTCATAGCTGACCATTTAATAAGATATGTCAAAAACAACTCAACTTTGAGACGTTCGTAGATTTTTAAATGAAAGTATAAAATCGTACGAATTTTCTTATATATTCGTCCCTCAATCATAACCTATAGACAAATATTCCATTGCTGGGTATCTTATATTGTAAACGTATGTTTTAAAAAATTACTTCAGGTTCATCAAGCGTGTTTTTTTTTAAATTATACTAAAAAAATTTCCACTGACCTATCAAATTAAGGAAACACAACTATAGCCATACAAAATAATAAAATTGTGTTGAGATTGGTCTGAATTAACAATTAAGGGGACAGGAAACACCCACATATTTATAATTCAACTCCCTTAAATTATTGATTTTTTTAGGTCACCGTAAAATGACAGCATTGCATCAACAGGTTTGAAGACAATAATAATAATAATTCAATTATTAATCTCGACGGGGACGTTTCCAAGGGGAAGCAAATTCATCATTGCTTTTGGGTGGTGGATTTTTCGGTGTTCGGGGACTTCCCTTGTCTTTTCCTTCATTATTTTCTCGTTCCGCTTTTTGGCGCAAGTACCTCAACAAAATGTTTGTCTTGTCGGTAACGATAACTGTAGAGAAAAAGAGAGAGAAAGTTACACCTCACATCACAACTCACAAAACTGTTTGTTTTACAGGAGGCACAGCAATACAAATAATAATACAATAAAGAAGCAACTTTACAAAAATAATTTCAAAGCCTAATTAACTGACTAGCTTAATCATCAAATAGAATAAAAATACTTTTAAAAAACAACCTCTCGCTTTCATCACTTGTCTTAATTACATAAGTTAATTAGTTCTAAATCAATAATACTCACTACCATTCCTATTTCTAGATCATAAATCAAGGTTTATCTTTTCCAAACAAGCTAATCTACAGTACACAAATCCATCAACAACCAGAGAACCACTCACGCTGGCAAGGTTCATTGTCCTTGGTGGAAACATATGTTTTTGGTTTCTTGGTGACCGACTCTTTGGGTTCCTTATTCGCAAACTTCTGGAAATTTTTGGGGTCATGGGAAGGAAGTCCAGAGAGGAATTGGAGAACCAAGTCCTCCTTAGGTGGCTGAGCCTGTACAAATTCCAAATTTCCTCATTTAAAAATCCAATAAAAACCATATCTCACATGCATTAACAACACACAGAAATCTACACAGTAGTGGACATCGATTAATTTAATCCCAATAGAAAGATTGAATGAAGATTATATCTGTACTTTACCATGTTATTCTATAACCATAGAAACCGCTACGCAACAACAATAAACAGCTTGAAATCACAGAATTATTAAAAACTCCAAGGGTTATCCAGTAGGGCAAAGACCTTTAGAAACGATTTCAGCTGAAAATGTAAACTAATTAATCTAATTACAATTATCTAAAATTGATTTCTTCAGACGAATCCTCAATTTTCGCACACAATTCCTTGGGACAGAAAAAGAGTGAAGGTGTTGAGATTTGAATTTTGCTGAAACAGCACATGTCATTCCGCGCAGGATTTAGTTTCCGTATGGGCTTGGCCCTCCAAGGGAATTGCGTCACTGCGTGTAAAAGTTGGAAATTGAACGAACGACTTCCTTCGCTTCCTTTCCATTCGCTTGGCTCCGCCGGGTTTTTCACCAGCAGCAACAGCATATAATCCCCAATAGTGCAATATTTCATTCATTTATTCTATTTCCTGTGCCTAAACGCTGCGCTACAGGAATTGGCGGCAGAATCAAATCCGCAACGTGTTTTTGTCACACATTTTTTGAAAAACCTGAGGAGAAAGGAGAAATATTGGTTTTTAATTAAAACTTTTTAACTTTTACAATATTATTTGTAAAAATACGAATTTATTTTTATAAGTGTCAATTAAAAATTTAATAAATTATAAATAAATTCCCGGCTTCAAGATTAACCTTGAATAATTACGGAAATTACAGATGTCAGCCGCTTTTAGAATATTAATTTCTACAGGAATTATGAGCAAGTGAGTTGGTTTTTTGACAATTTGATAATATTTGTGCATTTGTTTTGTTGACACCCTGATTGTATTTAAAATAATTATGATTAATAGTAATTAATTAATCAAAAATTTAAATATTTTGTATGTGCCATGAGTTAGAGTTTAGAATATTTTGGAATCTCCTTCAAATTTTGTGCCAAACTGTATTTATTAGATAATTTTTGTAATTATTGATAATTACGTTAAATAAATCAAATCAGTATACTTCAAATCGATTGTAAAATTGTAATTTATTGTGTCATTTTATTTATATAATTTTAGGTAACTTTTTTAATGAAATTTTATGGGGTAAAATAGCGTTCCTCCTCTTCTTAAACCTGTTAGCCAGAAAAATGTACTAAAAATAATACAATATTACATTTTTCTCTGCCATTATTAATAAATTGCTCGTTGTTTTGTCGCCCTACAGAACTTGTGCCAATGACAGCCATTACTGAAATCCAGCCGGGATTCATTTCCGGAGTGAAAGAATCCGAAGATATATTTGATTCTGTGAACAGTTTCGAAGCCACGACTATACAATCCGGCTATTTACAAGGACTAAAGGAGGGTAAAGAAGAAGCAGCAGTGCAAGGATTTAAAGTCGGATTTAACACGGGCAGTAGCATTAGCCTGGAATTAAACTACGCAAGAGCCTTTGCCACGTCAATATTGAAATCCCCTCCGAGCAACCGACCAAGTCAAAATTTAATACAATTCTGTGAGGAAGTCTTAGAGAAAGTGAACTCATTCCCGGCTACAAACGTCGAAACGGAAGATGTCCTAGCAAAATCGAATGACATAAAAACTTTGATGGACAGAATTAAAATAATTATTACGAAGAAGCCTTGTGTGGATACGACGGTTAAACAAAAATACACTATATGAAATTCAACTAATTATTGTTATTTTAACGATTTAATCCTGTTCAATTTCTTCATGTTATTATTATTTTCACATTTTGTGCGGCAAGACCGGCGACACTATAAGAAATAAAACGCTTTTTATAAGAAATCACTATGGCCAAGTTGGAAGAAGTCCATCGAGTTTTGGAGGCTCTAAAGTCCTTCCTTACTCCAGCAATACCTTTTGTAAATTCACATTTAAACAGCTTCTTTATGGAATCATTATGGGAGAAGCATCTATCCGAGGGATTGAAAAATGATCTGGACGCCATGTCCATTGCAGATTTGAAAAATACCTTCAAAACTTTGGCCCATCAAAATGCATCTGAACACTTGGATGATGGTTTAGATAGGAAAGTTGATTTTACAAAGGCTTCGTTTCAAGAAATCGTGTCTTTCATCGGGCAGTTACTGGTGGCATGCAAACATTTATCTGTTCAGGTTGAAGATTTCAAGCTGTCAACTAAATCTCATCCTGTTGAGGTGAAGAGCCATGAGGATAGTGCAAATGAAGAGGCTGCCAGCCAAATTCAAGTAGAATCGCATTTCTCCAAGTGGAATGGCTGGAAATTTGATCCCTTCATGTCACCTAAGAAGATGCATGAAGTGGAAGTGATGAGTGAGTTCATAGCTAAAGTTGCCGATCTACGTCTTTCATCCACTAATGACCCTGCTCAACGACAACCTCTACATGACCCAAGAACAAGGTCAGAAAAATCAGTGGGGAAATTTCTGATAGATGTAGGTAGTGGCAAAGGCTATCTCAGTTCCTTTCTGGCCTTGCTCTACAGTTTTAATGTCCTGGCATTGGATTCTTCGTCGGTGAACACTTACGGCTGTACTAAGCGCTCGTCTACCCTCCAGGTAATTAAAACTGATGCGTTTTTGCATACTCAGTTTGTACTTAAAAGCACCGTTTTTTGTAGGTTAAAACAATCATCCATCCTTTGGTGGTACACCATGCATCTTAATATTAAGTGTCACTTGCGAAAATAATTTTTTAAAATAAATATAAAAAAAGTAAGTATGCTTAAATGAACTATGCTTACCCTTACCAACGTAAGGTACATACTTTCAGGTAGGTAATATGAATACATTTACTTAATATGCTACAATTTCGACACCATTTTTTCCTAATTTTCTGCACATCCATGTAAATAGCTTGTAGTAATAATAATATAACTTTTTACTCTTTGGTTACTGTTTGTTCTTGGTTGCATTTCAATTACTCTGTCTTCTTGTCTGTTTGACAAGTTCTTCTTTTCATAAATAACGCCAATATGTATATGCGTACATGTAGAAACTTAGAATGACAGTTTAATTATACATATTTAATCCACATAAATGCAGCAAACATTGCAATAAAAGTGAAATATAACTACTACATACCTTGAAATGTTATTCTTATTTGTTATTCTAATTCTAATCATGCATTCATGTCTCTCCACAAGACATCAAAACTATAAACAACGTCGTTGTTGTGGATGATGATTACTGAAAGCAAAAACATAATTCATATATAGTTGTGGTTGTATGTTTCGGAGAAGCTATGCAGTCTACATACTTATTATAGTCTCTTTCCCTATAGTCTATGAAGATCAAGTCACAGGTTGTTTGTTTGTAAATTCAGGTGTATAGTGTTAATGGATGTCAAAATATATGCCGCTTGAAATTTCAATGTGGTCGAATGGAGTACACAAGTAAATTGGATGAGTAAACTGAAAAATGAACGACGCATTACTATTATTTCGAATTTGTTCATGTGTAGTGAATTCGCTTTTAATTATTAAGCAAAATATTTGATTTGACTGATTTGTACTTTGTAATTAAAAACATTGTACTGGCAAAATTGATTAAGCAAATTAAATCGATTAAATTGATAAAGCAAACTAATTACATGTATTCCCGTGTAGTTTAACGAGCATCTCATGAGTTACATAATAATGAGTATATGAACATGTTATTAGTAAACATTAAATGACTATAAGTATAGCAAATGCGAAACGGGGCAACGGAAGAAAAAACCTCTCATGTTATATACATACCTACCTAGGAGGTATATAGTTTACCTTTGCTGTGTATGATCTGTCATGTCATCAGAGCTTGACGCCCACTGATGGAATCAGCCAAGTAGACGATGATAATAATTCATTGATTCTGACGATTATAATCGAAATGTCCAAGAGGGAGGTGAAGATTAATAACTGTTGTTGTATGTCGATTCACACACACACGTTGTCTTTGTGAGGAGATTTCAAAGTGTTAAACAGATGGTAATTAGTTCCTTGGTTTGGTTAAACTCCCTTCCTTGTATACACTTCTTATACATATACATGCCTTCATTAACACGCTTTCTAAGTAATAAGTTGTAGTTTACTTATAGTGATGGGATCTAATTACGGAGGAAAATCTCTATGCTTATTATTATTATTATAGGAAATTATTATTGAATATAATATACATACATACAAGTTTCTTAAGCCAGCAGTGAGCCGTAAATTTTAAATGAATAATGCATGGAGCAAGTCAAGTGTCATTCCTAAATGACAAAGAATTAATTTTTGGCGTTGGGTCAATAATACACTTTTATATATAAATTATTATATACCTATAATTATATGTAATGTTATATTCATTTTGTAAATATTCACTTTTCTCACGTCCCATTTCGGTGCTTTATCATTTACCATAAGCCCTTTAATATCATGCAGTTTGGGTCTCCGAGGGATGCGTTAAAAGGAGTTTTTAAATAATTGATCTGATATTTAGTATATTGTAATTGTAATGATATTTAGTATATATGTAGTAGTCTTCTAACAAGATTTTCTTGGTAGGAAAACTTGTTGACGTGTAAGTTAGTAAAATTATGCATATTTGCAGTTTGGGCGAAATTCAGAAGGACATTAAATCTGACACGACCAGTCCATGTTCTATTTAATTGCTTGCTGTATAAGTTGTTTAACAACAACACATAAATCATTCCCTGCTTACGAATTACTAACTATAGATATCTCTTTACTATAATGTATATGTGTATATAGATACTTTAAAGTGTATTACTTTGTTTTTTTTTATTTTGCAATTTTGATCTCTGGCAAACTCCTTGACATTCGGCAACGTGTAATTAATCTATTTAAATGCATCAGATGGATTATAGAACTACAAACTGATGGTTTTCCTACCCTTATCTACATAAATATCGTTCCTTGTTCTCTTGTCGTTTAATGCCTCAAGTTATAAAACAAGTTGTCAGTTTAAGTTTAGAATGCGCCTGCTTACGATTAGTCTTCGGTAACGATCATCTTTATCTTTACGTCTGCTATTGCCGTGCTATAGTTGGGGAGATACTGCAGGACTTGTATACTATGACTATTGGTACTAAAAGTAATGAATAGTTTATATACCTGTGTACTAACAGCTGACGAAGGGATGCAATTATTGAATCATTGTCAGGAGTTGTAGACACTTTAATGATAAAAGGCAATTTCTGCGATATAGTCAACTATGTGCTCACCATATATCTAGACTGCAACTAATATGCAGACTATAGGTTCAATCTTCCTAATAAGAGTACAAAATTCCAGGCAGCTGATTATTATGAGATGACCGAGGAAATATTTAATTAAAACATGACGATGAAAATGATTTGCACGTTTATTTACCTTCGCACCGTTCTGAATTATATTTTCGCACAAAATTACATTTGATCAACTCTAGTTTCGCTGTTCCGCCTTTGTAAATTACTACAATGGGATTAACAAGATGAACCAAGGCTACATAGATATACAAAACATGCTATATTGTATTTATACCAAATTACATAATTACGTTTTTAATTGAATTTCAGAAAAACTGGTCAAGTTTCCTGCGGCGAGCTTCTGATCGACAAAGTGAACAGGATACTGGAATAAGTAAACGGGGTAAACATTGGAAATCCAAGAGAGGAGAAAATCCAATAGAGAAGGCTAGTGAAGCTGAAATAATCTCACAATCAACTTTAATGACTAATAAGGCTGATGATTGTGAGTGTGAGAATCCTATCGTTACGACTATGGGAGGCGAGAAAATGGCGACAGTAGCAGCAGAAGACGCATCACTCACTACTACTACTACTAGAACTAACGTTGATGAGAAACTGAAATCAGTGACACTTTTTGTCAACGATCAGTTAGATTTGTTACAATTACTTCATGACAATTTCCGGAAAGAATTCCCTCATGATGAAACTCCTCCGTTGGGAATAATTGGACTTCATACATGTGGCCAGCTTGGAGTTGATTCCATCAAATTATTTTGTAACTCCAAACATGCAGAATTCCTGGTGAACGTTCCCTGCTGCTACCATCTCTTAAATGAGGAATTCCATAGGAATGAAGAAGATTTCGCCGGACGAAAGTATATTCCATGCTTTGAAGATGATACACCAGGATTTCCTCTCTGTCAAAATTTGCATACAGAATCATTTTACTTGGGCAGAAACGCCCGCATGATGTCTGCTCAATCCATTCATCGCATGAGCGTGGAGGAAGATGTAAGTTGAGCTTTTGGAGGAATAATAGAAATATTAGTTTACAAAATATCGAATATATTTTGACTCCATGTATTGTACAGTTGAAATATTGTAGAAGTGGTCATTGTAATTGAAGGATAGGGAAATGTCTACACACACCATCCTATACCTCTTATATTAAATTACATTTGTACCTCCCATGCTTTTGTTTAGGAAATGTCGACAGAGATTCAACTAACCAGATTGAGACTCATTTTATCAAGGCAGTGGACAATTATTAAGTTACAGGCTTCAATTTGAGCGAGTAATTAACTTTTGACTTGTGCCACTTCCTTATTTATGCAAATTCCCAACAAGTAAATACATTTTACCTGCTGATTCTGAGGTTTCTACTTAAGTAAACGTCCTATCAAACCCCCAGGAATCAAATTAAATGTGAAGGCTCTTACTGTTTATGTAGTAACTTAAGTACACACTTGAGCGCTTCGTATTCCATTACCTACTAAAATGTACATATTAACGTTAATGGATGACTGCCTGGCTTGATAATTGAATACTTTTGTTGGATTCCCTTCCGTTGCTTTTGGTTGCTGAATGACTAAAAGCTTGACATCCCCGCACGACGGACTAGGTCGCTGAAAATTCGAATCAAATTCGACTGTCAAATCAAATGATTTTAGTGTGCATAAAATAAGTATGAGATCATTTCCTGAGTCTCGTTCCGGCGACGTAAAGTACACGTTTGTAATAATATTACTGCTGTTAATTTAAAGTAAATCCTTATATTTAGTGCCGATTCTGAGGTTGTTTGTCAGTAATAGTGTTTTTCCCTTCAAATGTGGCGAACGTAACTACACTTTATATATGTAACTGCAACATTGCAATCTCGTTTATTTATTCCAATTTATTTTGTGGGTGTAGTTTAACGTATATAGTCCACTCCCATAAAGCTGGTTTACGATCTTGTTCAGATGTTGACTTCTGAGGTAGCGAATGTCATTTGTCATCAATTTTAAGATAATTTATGGAGATTTGATTCTCACAGATAACTTTAAAATGCCACTGAATACATTTGAAACTCATTTTGGATGCCATCGGGAGCTTTTGATGCTTTTTGTCGTTTCAGTACAAATTGTGAGAAGCTAAAAACTACTCTGTGTATGTTGCTTCTATTCTATATGCAATATTCTCCTCCACTCGAGAAACACGTTTTGGAAACTTGTTGAAGCGGAACAAAATACTTATGTACTTATATGATAATTGTGGCATATTCACAAAGTCCTAGCATACAAAAAGAAAGGCCAATATCTAAGTAGCTTCTTGCATTGTTAATGGAATTGGCTATTAACTATTACACTACTTTACTCCGATTTTAAACTTTAGTGACAATCTTCTCAAAAATGCTTTTCATAAAATTCAATGCAACAATGTACTAGATATGACATTAAATAATAAGTTTCAGTTCTGCAGTGCGAATTTTAGGAGAAAGTAATGGAATCCCTTGCTTATTTATTTGTTTAATATTTAATTATTATTATTATTCATGAGGGTCCATATTGCAACACTCACTTCTGTATACAAGAACTGAAACTGAAATATATATATTCAGCGAGGGATCCGAAAGTACCAACTTCTCTGTTAAAACGTTAAAAGTTATTAGTAATAAATTATTTAAGATCCTTCACCCGCGATATCGTACATTATTTTCCATTTTGCCTTTTAAAAGAGTACTTTATAACTCGTAATAAAATCTTGATTTTAAAAATTTACTTCTCCAAAAATAGGAAATGGACATCCCTCGGCCTCTGCTTTACCGGGCTTTATTACAAGTTTTGATACGGCGGAAGTTAGGACACACAGCTCTTGAAACCAGTGTTGGCCGTCTAGGATCCAAATTCACAGACTTCAATCAGTACGTTCAGAAGGCTTGGACGAAGCTCAAACTTTCAGATGTTCCGGTAAATCTATTAAACCTTTTTTCACCAGCGTTACTTTGTTCATTTCATTCTGTACTTTATTCTATCTTTCAGTTTTGAGTTAATTACACACTTGATTAGAGAATGGAATTAATACATGATTAGTGCACCTTAAATTGGAGGCATTTAGCTAAAATAGGATGCTTGTAAAGGTGAAATTATGAAAATTGTCATTTTAACACCATTTTATTTCGCAAACAATTTATTATGCTAAGCAAATTCTAGGAAATAATATTGTTACGAGGATAAAGTTTCATGTAAAATCCGAATATATACCAAACCCACACGCGATAGACATAAAATCAAAACGTTGTTATTCCAACTCATGTCAATTCCTGCACTCTCTCATGTTGTTTAGGACAAGCAGATTATAAAAGTTGTAATGAATTATTTTTTAAGAATAATACTATTGCACCTCGATTTCGATTGTACATACATTTGCTTTAAAATGAGGTGCGACACATGCTAATAATGCTTAATATATTATTATTATTCTGTTTACGCTTGAGAATCATGCAAGGAAAGTCGTCGTTTCAGTTTTTCTTGCCCATGTGAAACCATCCGAAGTTATGTAGTAGGATGGACGGATGCCTCTGCTTGTGAGATGAATTTTATGCAGATACTTGTACAAATATTGTGTGTATATAAGCGCTAATTAATAAGCAAAGCAAACGATCTCACGGAGGGTGGTTCTCCTCACTCACAGTCAATGATGAGAATTAACAGTGCTAATTTAAAAAAATAGAAAAAGATTATTTATCCTTGTGCAACTAGCCTGCAAATTTTTGTAATCACTTGAATAATGACGAGACAAAGCAAATTGAGAGTATGGGAATGATCAGTCATCAACATCAAAGATCATACATCACAGCGGTATGTGTGCATTTGATGTGGCACCACTTGAGCATACATCCATCTCTCACTGTTCTTGAGTGCTGTGTACATGACTTTTCAATTGACTGAACATTGTGATTGTATTATACTGTTATATACTGTGTATAAAAATTCATGTTTAGTTATTGTATTATTCGATTTGTCATTATAGTTTTTCATTGGAGTAATCTTAATTAGATTTAATGGCAATCAAGTGTGCTTGTAGATTGTACATAATATGTTATTGCGCATATTACATACTTATTGGTTGAAATTATGTGATGTTGGTTGGGACATAAAAGAGGTCATTGGTCATCAAAATCATCACTTTTACCTATTCGAGTTGATTAATTGCCTTGAGCCTTCATTCATATTCCTCAGGTTCGGCACCGTTGAGGAGACGTTTCCCACGACCAAACTCTACGCATAGGAACGAATTTCGTATAAAGTACAAAACGAATATTAACTAGCAATAAGAACAGTTGAACGACTATAGACATGTAGAACGTTTTATCATTGTTGTAGCATCTCATCTCTCTCCCCCTTGTTTTGTATTTGTATATTATTTTTATTATGAATGACACTAGTTTATATTTCGTTGTTTTTCCTAAATAATTATTAAGCAACTTCGTGCACATTTCATGTAGTTCGTGAGCCTTTTATTATTATATTATACGAGACTTATTGAGATTATTACATGGGTAAATACATGTTTTTGTATTAGGCTGTTTTGCGTATTTGCATTCTCTGTGTTGTGCAGTCGAAGGGATCCTCCACGACCTATGCTGATGTAAGATCTGTCCTAGAGAATCGTTTTAGAAATGACGCCAAAGTATCTGTTATCGCCACTCAGCATGGGCTCTAATGACTTTTAATAATGGACATGAGGAAGAATTCAGAAGCATGTAATAATTCCATTCAAGTTGTTATCGGAATTTCTTTCCATATTTGGCAGTGACTGAAATTGATTTACAAGTTTTTATGTACACACACACAAAATGATATTGTTATTGATGATCCTCTCCTGCATTGTGTGCTGAAGATTTAGCACCTGATTCCGCCAAATTAATGAATCAAGTTTTTTTATGGGTTCCTTCTCTCGATGAACGGGATGTGATTGTCCATATAACATACATACTACGTAGTATTACACTTTTCTGCATTTCACCCGCAGTATTATTCACATATGATATGATGAGTTAAATTTATAATAATGCATTTTATAATATCAAGTCAGAATTCATCAGTACATGGTGTCCTGTGATCAGTTTCTCACATGTATGTGTCCTGTACCCGTCAACGGTAAATGATATATAGCGTAAATCACTTTTGCACTTGTGTATAGGTCCCGCCAGAGGAAATTGAAGTTCTGTACCGGAGTGAGGGCGCCCAGAGGGAGAGATTCCACAAATATTTTTTACTCCGTGCACTCTTTGCTCCATTAATCGAAAGATGTATTCTCTTGGATCGATTAGCGTATCTTCTTGAGCAGGTGAGAACAATCGTCGACCATTAGGAGGAAATTGATGTGTAATGGATTTCTTATTAGACCTTACCACTTCCCAACCTTTTATGAATTACCAAAAAGTTCCCAAGCCTTTATAGCTTTTAGGAGTGTGTGTACTCTCTTTTAATTTTTGTATGAGTAAGTTCTCTTTTAATTGTTATGCATCAACCAAGGTACGGAGTGAATACAGGATTCATTATTCGGGAAAATACAGCGACTTGCAATTAGTACCTTATTTGTTTAAAAGGTGCAGCATAAAAAATGTTTTTAGTGTAATGTATATTTATGTACATTCCTCGGGGTCAGATCAAAGTATTTCACAATGTAATTTACACTTTTCTGCACAGAAACTATTGGGAGATAAAATCAAAGGCAGACATGAAGTGATTTCATAGATACTCTGCACCCATTCGCTTGGTCATTGTAGTATAGGTGCAGTTACCAGAGTTGAAACTTTAAATAGATAACGTACATACAATTTTGTGTATGAAAATTGCATATTCTTTTTAGTTATTAACAACTATACAGATTTAACACTTGAGAAGTAAATGTCACGTATTTAAATAGATGCTAAAAATTCCTCGTATGTCTATAATAATGTGAGATTGTAGAAAATGTAGCTTTCAAATTGTTTAACAGTTATAGTGGTACAATTTTTCGCATTGAAAAATTAAAATACATTGGATGGACTTTAAAAAGAACCTATATATATATGTACATAAACTGTTACGTAACCTTGGTTAGAGTTAATTTTAGCATTTTACACCTACAACGGAAGGGTTGATGGCCGAGTGCAATGGAGAGATATATCTGTTGGTGTCAGATAACGCACATCAGGATATGTGCTAGTAACTTAGTTAGTGGCATCTGAATTTGAAACCTTTGTGCGTTGTTGTTATTATGTTTTGCTGTTTGTAATGTGGGTAAAAAATTATTTATGACAGCAATTTTATACCAACTGGAATTTCATACCGGCCTTATTATGTACACTCCAGCCGTCGACATAAGTTATATGTACATGGCCAGCAATGAAGCTCCCGTGTACATAAGTTGACTCTCTCAGTGTTAACAAACACCATAGATGGTCATGACATGGCCGAGCGGAGCAGAGAGGTGTTAGCACGTGGAAATTAATATGATAGTATTTAATGTGTTTTATACATATGTTTTTAAATATGTAATTGTGCAATATGTTTGACCTCTGTGTGTATGTGTGTGTATGTGTTCTTGTTTCCAGGGAGATGTTCATGAAGCTTTCATCGTGGAACTGTTCGATCCGTTCCTCTCACCCAGGTGCCACGCTCTTGTAGCTGTCAGATGAAGTACCCTCCGTATAAACTTCTCCCTAATTTTTTCTACAACCATCAACCACACTGAATTTCAACCAAGCTTGACTTTATCTGCTATTCCTCCATGTTTCACATACTATACATATTCGGAGCGGGTTAGTGGATTTCGTTTTGGAGAGGCACGTGTGTATTATGATGTTGGCGTGAGCTCATACGATAATAGAGACTTGGTACTTTGGAGCCTTCGGAGCTTCAACAGATGATTGTCCGAATGACGTTTGAACTCGTTTTTAATTGAGTGGTAATTAAATCTGGTGAAATGGACTTTTTAATGTATAAATAAATTTATATAAATAAATATCATATATAAATATATAATTATTCTCTATTCCTGCAGTGGCTTTTTCTTGTCATCTGATTAATAATCATTTAAATTATATCATGTTGCGCAAGTAAACCGACGCTATCAGCGCTCTGAAGTTGTTTATTCCGGCAGAGCGATGCATACTTTGGAGGGTAAAGCGGCATTCGTACTTTGTTTATTATTCAAGTGGCCCTATCAAACAGCAGGGAGGAATGCTAGGGCAGGCAGTTGTAATCGTCTTACGTAAACTTACGTGCCATGCCCGTAGGAAAAGGAGAAAATGTGTAAAAGACAAACCAAACCATTAGGGAAACCTTGGTAATGGCCAAGGCAATGGACAAGTGGTGGATCAGCCGAGAACGCATAATTTATGGGATAGCTGGACAAAATAAGGTGTATTGCTGTCAAATAAATTCTACTGGTCCATATAGCTGCATAGTATCTACCCAAGGAATACTTCAGTACTATACATCTAGTATACTTTATACTGATTATGTATGTAGATGATCTTTCTATTTCTATACAAGTGTTGTCATTGCTGTGCCATTTACGAATCCAGACATTACTGACATATACGTTTCCCCTCGTTCGCACGTAACAGCATGAAATGTCTGCCTGCATCTAAGCTTGTTAGTCTGTAAGTAATTGTAATTCATGTTTTACATCTTCCAGTTACTATCACAATAGAGTACGCATAGAGTAAGTATCTCTAGCTTGTGTGTGACAGAAAGTATTAGGTTCAAGTTCATACTTTCATACTTACAACAACCATTTTGGTAGATGTATCTGTAATGACTAGTAAATCTCGCAGGAGCTGCAGACTGACGTTGGAGAAATATAAAAGATACTTTATATATGGTATTTAAAGATATAGTATTGAAAGTTTTTCCGCTTTGTGCATAATAATATTTCATAAATACAAATCCGGAGTAGATGAAAAGCTTGTTGTCGCTGTCACACACGTCACTCTATTCACCTCAGATATTAAACGAAGTGGACTAGCGTAGAGATGCATGGTGTAGAAGAAAAGTAAACATTTTAATATTCATTAGTGCAGCGTATATGTATGTCTATATTAAAGGTATGTTATATTATGACTATACTTTAAGTATAAATAAATATGTGTTGGAATATATGAGCATGTATAAAGATAAGTTTAAATTCTTTGCAGTTGTGCTTATTAAACTCATCTTATGTTCCTTTATATAATTTATGTTATATTGGCATTTATTTATTTGTGTACAAAAACTTAAAATATAGGTCGATATCCAGGAATTCCATAAAATGTTTATGCTTATATAAAATCCTTAGAAATTTTCAAAAGAACTCCAGGGGTTTGTGCTGTTTATACTCTCTCGCCTTGTTATCGAAAGAGGCATGTGCTCTCACGCAGTTTCGCAACGGTAGAGTTACTTGACCATGTCGTAGCACATTTATCTAATGAGCAGTGTCGGGTCGGAATTGAACGCAAAACATGCATTATGTATGCAGAGGCGAGGATCTACTGACCATTGTTTAATACCTGTTATATGTGTACATTACAGTCAGGAAGCTTCCAGAACGGTAAATGCAGACTAAATTACGTTTTACATCTATAAAAAATATCTGTATATACATACTATAAGTATATTGATGCTATAAGAATTTTGCAACTATAGGATTTCTACACTATACCGTATCTCTTCATCCTTGGTGTGCTCAACTATAAATTTAATTAATTTTGACAAAAATATTTAATCGGAGCTTGTCATCTTATATGACCTTCGTCCTTATTATATACAAAACTAAGGCTGATATGCTGGGTTAATGGGTTTCATCTTCACTGTTGGGCTGTACATTGTAGTTGAATTTTTTTCATAATCGTGCAATATTGGGCACTGCACTGTTATATATGCTTAAAAGCACACTGATGTTAAGCATTCACCCGTGATCGTATGTTTATATAATCACATTTTCCGTTGAACTCGTAATCACAACAGTGTGTCCTGTCCGGAGTGACGAGTACGAATGTGATGTAATCAGAGCTGTAGGACCTAACGGAGACTATGTATTGATGACACTGCAGTATATGTAAAGAGTGGGTGGCCTGGGGCTTGTTTGTATTCGTAAGTTATATAGGAGTGACGAGCCAGTGTCATTATGTACGTGTAATGTCATCCCTGTGGAGATACATGCGTATGTGTGCTATGTGTAAGTATAATAATCACAGTCAGTCAGGAATAAGTGTGTGTGTTAGTGAAAATTGCGTGTGTCACTCATTGTTATTACATGTACTCTATAGCATGGACGTATGATTTGATGGCAAGGTTTAAATAATGAGCACCGTGAAATATATTATGGAAATACTACTCACCCCCATTTCTTCACGTTGTAAATATTAGCTATGAGTCCGAGTGATACATATTACTGTCATATATTTCCATGTTCATAAATAAGTTTAGACTTGTCAAATAAAAAAATACTGGGATATTTTCCCAAAGGAACATGATTGGGTTGGTCGTTTTCTATCTCGCAGGATGATTTTTGAGGACTCTTCACCAAAACCCTCAAGTTTGAGGTTCCTGCGTTTGTAGGTTCCTGTTCAATTATGGGTTTTTATGCATCTACTTCATATTATGTGTTTATAAGCTTCATATTTGTACTCTATACATATGTAGTATATACGCAGTTTACTTGTCCCTGTATCTCTCCAGCAGCAGAGTTATCTACAGCTGAGACCGTGGAATAACAAGACATAACTAACAAGATCGAGATCGACGCACATTTAACCAAACGAGTCGTCTCGTGAAAGTTTCAACAAGAAGAATTGTTTGTGAAATGTGATTATGTACATGTATAATTGTGTGCTTACGTAATCCATGCATGATCCTTCTTCTCTCTGCAATGAAAAAAGTTGTTTAAGGTTTTCCCTCTTGTAAATTTTTGAAGCTCCAAAAGTATAAGCTAGAACTTTGTCTCTAAAGTGGTCTTCTTCGGCTGTGTAAATATTCCATGTGGAAAACTAAAGATTCTTATGCAACATTCTAGTATTTTAAGGCGTTTATAAGTATATATAATATACACGCAAAGCTTCTTGTTTAGAGCAGATTATTTTACGAGAAATTTGACTGACAGCTGGACGTAAAGTATGTGAGCTTACAGGCTCAAGTTGAAGTTGGGAGTAGGTTTTGTATATAGATATATATTACAATATAATTTTATTAAAATTGTTATAATAAATAAAAATATAGTATACACCATTTAACTGAGTACTGTACAGTGTCGTGAGTGACTGAAACTCCTGCGACTGATGTTTTTACACCCATACAGATTCCCAATATTCCGACAACCAGCTCAAAGGTTATGAACATACAAGGAAGTACATCCGTTTGTAAGTACGACTGTCAGAATTACATATACTTTCGTTGATTGAAGGATCTACGAGTCATATTTTTAGGGTGGAGGGCTTACAGACAGACGAAGTGATGAGAATAGACGCGACGCTGCCTCTTTGTACGGAAGAAAATATGAAATAAAATAACAATAAAATTATAAAGTAAACACACTTTAGCGTCAATCCAAGTCCCGTGAAGCTCTCCAAACATGTCTTCTCCGATTGTTTGTGTTAAAAACAGAGATTTTAGGGAAGGACTGAGGTTGGCTTTGTTCACTGAAAGACTTCGGAAGTAAACTGGTTCACTAAAAGGGAAGTAGATACATATGTAAACATATAGAGATACATATACAATAAGGTGAAAGGTTAGTTTTTAGCGTGCTCTTTTCACGCTAGCTGAACCACGTTTTTGTTTCCACCGCAATAAGTCTTTAAGCATATAATAATACTGTACAATCGTTTGTGGAGTGCACAGGATGAAAAGTTGCACAGATTTCCTCCTCAAACATTTTAGTGATTTGGAAAAGAATGAACTTACTTGAGATTCTTGGATGTGTAGATACACAGTATGGATGATGAACTGCTGCCGTATGAAAGGTAATAAAAGGGGCAAAAAAACTCCATGCCTGCTGTTCAATTTACTACTTATTAGTTTTCTCTCTCCACTTTTTAGTCGTGATGATGACGATTGGGATAAAAAAATAAGCTTCCTTTTCTCTACGTAAAATGTATACGTAAGAGGCTCTTATTGCTTAGCGGTCAAATGAATAGGTCAAGATGATATTACAAGGGCGTGCTCCAAGAATTTGTTACAGGAGTGTGCTTCAAAGTTAGCCGAGTAGGGGCATACCTCTGTGTATATCTATTGTTAACAGGTATATATGTGATTGTAATATATGACCGGTATTTTCTGATAGTGACTATGTTAATAATTATGCAGATTAACCCTAACACTTGGCTTATTTCTAAATAGCCTAGGAGTCCAGATAAAGATCACCTTATGCTTAAGAACTGCATTTATTATAGGATATTAGCCATGTAATCCTTAAACACTTTCACTGTAAAAAAACTTGTGAAATTCTTATCTCACATCACGAAACTACCATTCTTTTGCAGTAATGAATTTCACTTGTTGTGATTATTATTAATTCTTGTGATTAAATGTTAGCGTTATTTAATAAGAACATTTGCAAGTACAGATATTGAGTATTGCAAGTAGTACACATTCATTCTATTTTGAAGCTTGTAAGGCAACAAACGTACCTAATTATATTAAATTGTTAGGCTTAAGAAATTAAAAAATATATAATTATATACTAGCTAAATGGTTAATTAATTATTATTTTGTTTCCATTCTTTGTTAATTTGAAGTTTAAAAAATACAATTAAATGTCCAATAAAATGCAAACGGAATAGAAGTAAATGGGAATTTAATTTTCTTCATATCGTTATTACCAAATAAAAGTTTTTCTCCAGGTGTTCAGCAGGATAAATGGTTCGGAACAAGAGTGGAGTAAACGACAAAAAATGAGTCAGACATATGTTGTAGTTAGTTACAGGAATCAAAAACTTGTGAATTTAAATACGTAAACTCAGGAAAATCCTCTTAAAAACATTGAAGCCAATCAAGCCATTTGTACCCTGTAAGTAATAAATTATTACGTGCGTATTTAACCAAATTTTATTTTGGGAATACGGAAGGTGACACAAGTCCGTGAGTTTGCACGAAAATAGGGAAATTTCAGTAAGCTATTAATGCAGACATGCAGAGCTTTGCTTTTATTGCCCTAAATGCCTGTGCACTGATCTCTTATGTGAACTCTCACAAGTCCTTCCAGCCCGTTAGGATTGTAATATTGCAACGTTACTATATTTATAGCATACTCAAATATTGCAAAACCCAGATTGATACTTTAATATATACTATAGTGTGTGCATATAAAATCACTGGATTATAGGATCATATTGTAGGATTATAAACGTGGGATTGGGATCATAGCATTTTTTCAATTACTTCCCGACTGGAGGATGAAATCCGTGAACTCAGCGAAATTTAACCACTTTGAAGGCAATGTGAGTTTACACAGTTTAGTGTCATTGAAGAGAGGCGAAAAAGTGCGTTAAACATTGGCAACATTAAAGGATTGGCTTAAGTTAGTATAAGTAAAATCTGCACCCGACAAAGCTGACTAACAAAGTGAAGACTAGATCTGACGAAGTGAAAACTAAAGCCGACTAAATGCTAAAAAAAACTAAAACGACTCAAACTAAATGGGTAAAACGAATAAGGTTTGTTATTTCCTTGAATCTTTTAAACCCAACCAACGTCTGAAGTGGTTCTTTGAAGTGAAAAAATACGGCTTTAAACCAAGCTGCCAGGATTTTCATTGGCGTAATGAAGACAAAAAATGAACAGCGTCCACCTTTTATTGAAAATTAAGTGCATGAAATCAAGGAAATAGGTGTACCATTATCCTTCCTATATAAAGATTGTTTTTTTAAATGGGAGAAACGGCAAAGTTGGATACACACTCTCATCTCATTCAACATGTCCATACGCCTGCTTGACTACTGCTGACTGTGTATAATTTTCCGATAAAAATTCAGACTTACTCTGTATTCAGCTGGTGCATTTGCCATGCACTGCTACTATGGGTTCTCTACGGATGTTATTTCTGTGGGAGTCGTTGCAAGGAATTAATGTTTTGTACGTTCTCTGCTTTTTCAATAAGCAGCTTCACAGATGCATGGACTTGATGAATTTTCATATTGTCCCTTTGATTGGCGTGATTCTTCGTCAGCACGAGCAATATTGATTTCATGCTGAATCTGCAGGTTCAAATGGCTGTGCATTTAGCAGACTTTGGTTATACATGTGGTGGAGCCCATTGATTTGCGATTTCCATCTGAGGAACAACCCAAAAGAAGAATTGCTTTTGTTGTATGTTCCACCGTTTCCATCAGTATTTACAATTTTGTAAGGTCTTGTACCTCTCGGTGGGAAATACTTATCGATGGAGGGTTAGTAAACACATGGTAGTAAAGGTAAGCTACTTGATTGCAAGTATGCACATTTAATTATCAAGTGCTTATATGTCAAGCTATAAAATTGTATTAATACAGGTATAAACTGTATAGGATAGATATTAAAATTACATTTTTACATATAGCTACTCATTGCACACATTTTTTTATTCTGTGTACTCATTCATGCTTAGAGTAGCATAAGAGCGATAAATTCCGTTGATAATGTAATGACCTTATAAGCTTCATAGATAGAACATTTATTTTTACCAGTCATCACTATATACTTCTAACCTTCCATTTAAAGACTATGTACAGATACATGCGGAGCACTTGAGTTCCCAGGTTTAGAAACTCTCTGTGACATATATTTAAATAATTCAGAATCTAATTTATCTAAAAGTATAGAAGTGTAACATATATATGAGGACATCGACACACTACGACCGAACGCATAATCAAATGAACACCGCCGGCCGAGACGCACAGCCAAAACACAAACAAATGCGTATAATCATATGTACACGCGTAGTCACATGTACTTACTTACACAGGTAGTCATATATTTATATACACGTGTAATCATGTGGACGTATCTACAACATTATCCAAACATACAGCTTCCGCAACAGTTGCGGACAAGAAAGCGGCATGGGAGAGATTAGATTGTTGGGCAATAAAACAAAAAGCGAATAAGTTTCCTGGAAAGACACTGGACGTGGTTATTCCCGGCTTCGCTTATTTTTCCTGCTGCTAGAAAACGCGGGATTCTAATGTAATGACGCCAGTAATTTAATGAAATTTCCTGGGCATTCCATGTTTTATAAAGATTACCCTGGTGGTTCTTATTTTGAAACTTGCAAATGAAACGTTCTGAAGTTGCATCACAAAAAACTCTGGCTAGCGATCTGGCGATGAACCTCAAAATTCACCCGGGTGGTGCATTTTTAGTGAGTTTTTGGAGTCGGTTGTACTTACGATTAAAAGCTTGTGGTAATAATAATTAAGACTTTCAATTGCGAAGATATGTTACATCCGTATGGGAAGATGCTGTTGCTGCTAAATTATGAGGGCAATCTAAAGATAAAACAGCTTTTTATAGAGCAACATGTATTACTGCTTATACAAAGGTAACGTAATTCCGATTCAATGCTGGTGAGCATTTGTATTTGTGTCCATTCGAAGTTTTATAACATTTTCTATTTGCAGTTCGAATGCATAGACAATTTTATATCGAGAGTGTACAAATGAATTGAAAATGTGATTTCGTCGTTTCAAATGCTTATAATACACGTGTTATATTCTCGGTTTAAATGCATAGAATATGTTAAATTATACTTTAGGTATAAACACAAAAGTATAAAATTGGAGTTGTAAAGCTAAAAAAACATGCTGATCTACAGATTCAAAGCCTAAAAAATATGTGTGATGTCAATACGAAGCCAAAGAGAACACGCTGAACTCTCATTTACAAAACCCGACATAGGAATAGGAACTAAACACTACAGAGGACGATATAATCTGCAAAATATATGTACCTCCATGGTTCTCGAGCTGGGCATTAAGTTTATCAAAATGGATGTGTGCACGCCTCACCATTTTTAATCGTATGGTTATCTTCTGGATTCTAATCCTGGGATGAGTTCCGTGCTCGCATGCCCTTACTATATGTATCTACTTATATACACATATTCCTTCTTCTATGTAGTACATGTATACTTTGTCAATGGTGAGAAGAAAAAAATATAAAATATACCTTGTGCATTGTTCCAATTGTTTGATTTGTGTTTGTCTTGTTCACGCCATTCTTAAACTTCTTCCTATCTGTCATTTACAACCGATTAAAAATGTAATGCCGTACTTTGCATTTGCAGGCGCATAATACATTTTAATACATGCGTGACAATATGGAGTGTCGGTTTACCGCTATACTAATAATACATGGTAATGTACTATAGTGTTGGTGTGTAGAGGGATTTAATGTCATTCTTATATATTTAAAGTATATAGTCATGGACGTAATTGGACGTCGTGTAATTTTGTTTACATTGTATTGTATACGCGGCACACACTCTCACAAGCTGCTCTATCAGTACCTCTTCTTTATAAAAGTATCGTCTTTATAAATGTATTGAGATACGTGATACCTGGTTAGCTTTTTTGAAGGATATATAGGATATATAGTGGATATAGTTCTAGCATATAGATTTATAAAGTAAAATAGAATAGTTTATATTGTTTTTGTTTGTATACCTAGAAGGATTTCACGATTGTAAAGAAACGAACTATCTGTACAATGTACTATAATGTATATATTGACACAATAATGTACTATGGTTGACATGTATTTACCATGACGGAAAGTTGACAAAAATGGCCACGCGATCATTCCGACACACTTAAGGTTGTAACCAGAGTTAATGCTTTACTTATGCGGTTTTCAATATCGGTATGAAAAACAACTTTGAAACTTTGGTAAATTCAATTATTATCCATTTATCCAAAATTTAATCAATGGATAAATAATGGACATGTGTGGTTCAAAAGCCTTGGCTTTATATTTATGAAACCAGTAATACATTATTGTAGTCTTATATTTTGTATTATACATAAGTATGTATATTATATATGTACGTCACTCAGCTTTCTTTTGTTCTTCTTCCATGTTCTATCCCCCACCAGAGGTTTAAAGGTTTTTTAATGTATTTTTTTCTCCTCTCCTCTCAACTCGTCGAATGTCGTCGTGGTGACGTATATGGACGAACGTCCCTATAAGTATGTATAATGTGGCTATATAAGTAATACAAATATATGTACGCATGAGCTTGTATAAAACATGGATTTTTACTTGACAATTTTGGTAAGTAAATTATGGTGAAGTGGATGAATTAATCGAGTCCATTATATGATAATGGGATGATGATTGTTGATGGGAAAATTGAAATAAAATTTATTCGGGGAAAATATTAAGACAGCATATGGTTTTGTGAGGAAATTTTGTTTTAGTATATAGTACTGGGTTTTCTCCTCCCGGTGACAAAGGCAAGGTCCTATCCTAACCTCCTCCCTTATTGCTTCTGCCTCATTATTACTATCTAGAAGGCAATTTTATATACTTTTGTTGATCCAATAAGTGTCATTCCGTGAGTAAAATGCTTCCCCGGTACACATTGCAATTCAAATGTGACCTCAACGACTTCAACAGCAGCGAGACTCTCCTGCTGCTTGCCTTTTTAGCCTTTCTGATTCACAAGATGCTGTATAGCCGCACTTTGGAAACAAGGTACTTTTGCTTGAATTGTTATATTTAAAACCGTTTTCTATATATAGAGTTAAATAACTCTGACATGACTCTTGACTTGAGTCAACGCTTGTCATTGCACATACAAATTAATTTCTCGGCTCTTGACTATATTTCGATATATGTACGTACAGACCACTTAATACATTGTTTTCTCACTTGTATTTCATTTCTATCTACTTTACTACACACAAGAATGACTTGTAACACATATTAACTTTTGTATTAATATTTAGTAGGGAAGATACAAATGTTATTTAACATACATATTATTGCATTAGCATACATATTATTTTCAGTATGTACGTACTTGTATATACTCCTCTTATTACTTAACTTGTCGGCAAGACACACAACGGCAAAGCCAGGAGTGCAGATATATAGGGATGACATAATTTGTTGGCTCCGCATTTATTAATAAATGAATCAAGTATTATGTGTATTAAACATTAATGTGCGTGATGCTAAACAGTTGGCTCTTTCTTTGGAACACTGTATATATGTAGATATAAGTATGTTATGTGAGGACATTTCATAAGTGGTGCCATTGGAAGTATACGGTAAAAGCTACACGACGGACTCAAATAATGTTTCCAACGACATGGCAAATACCTTACGTATACCTACATAGTCCATATGTCCGGATAGATTTTTTAAGTGAGAGATTTTTAGCAGAGAAAATCAAACTGCTAAACTCGCACGTTGTCGAATCTTTTGCTCAAGTCCATGTACTCTCTGGACCTTTTGCCTGTCGACCCTGTTACGTTTTTGTAGAACCATCTGGAGTTTATATTGTGAATAATTACTGGAGAGCTTTCGATTTTTATGCTTGGGAATATTTTTTCTGTATTTATATGTATAAGCATCAATGTCATCAAGTTTGTCATGTTAAAATACGAGTGGCACTCTTTGCCAATTCATTTTCTTCGTTTAAGTCACTTAGAACGGAATACAGTTACCATTGTTTTGTCTATATTTGATTATACAAAGCGTTGAGTTTATTTGATAATATAAATTGTTTAGTTTTTAGCGTATTTTATTATCGAAATTGTTTCTTTTATGCAAATTTTTCCGCCTTTTTAATATTTTCAGCTCGATTTGTTAAAAACATCATATTGCTGATGCTAAATTATTGTAAAAGTCATGCACAAAATTCGTTCTCTCTAGCTCTAGAAGGGACGATATATTTGTAAATAAATTATATAGAATTGACTGCTGTACAATTCGTTGAAGCGATTTTTTCTATACGTGATAAAAGAGAATGCTGGAGTGTCTGTAAATCCTCACGTTCACAGGGCTCTGTACAAATTGCGTAAGGACATCCTTCTAAGTTTTTATTTTGTTCAGACCTTCAGACACTGTGACATTGACAGAATGCGGACCAGCTGGAAGTCGTCGGACCACCGCTTGTCAATGGGTTGAAAACAAAAGGATTTTCTCCACCACCGGTCGATTTCATTGTGTTCTGCTGGAGAAGAAGTGTCCGTAATGTTATTTCAATAGTTCTCTTTATGTATTTATGTAGTGCATTACCAGCCGAAACAATTGCTGAACTCTGCTCAGCGTGGGCTGCAAGAGGGCTTAGCCTTTTACATAGGATTTGATACATTATGATCATTCTCTATCATGGAGGCAAAATTCCTCTGTAGTAAATTCAAACTGTAGATATTTACAATTATGTAACAACTGGAAATGTCAATTCATATACTTAGGACCCTTTTTAAAAATCTACCCGATAGGATTTTTATCCTGTGCATTATTGTATAATATAGGTAATACATAGACAAAGTTCAGATTTTTCTTTTATGCGTGATTCAGTCGGAGAATGAATACTTTCCACTTATTATTGTTAATTCCTTTGGGAAAAACAAGAGGAATTTTCTTCCAATGAATTTCTGCCCTACTGCAATGATTATTAAAATGTGATTTGATGTTTGCTTTCACGTTGGAGATTTACACCCATGTTATACAACATATTAATAAGCTCGTTAAATATTAAGTATACTGCTAATTTATTTCCCCAATAAATAATTTTTACATAATTTTTATATTCTTGTTTTTGGTATTGTTTTCCACCAACTTGGAATGCAAGGACATAAAGTTATGTAATTCTGATACTTTATGTCCCGGCAGAATTTATTATTTTCACCCTTCAGTTTTAAATCTGTTATTTGTTCTGTAGTAAAATCACTGCGTGTAAAAATTATTCTCGTACATTCCGCCAATGTCAAGAAATTTTTTAATAAAATCCTTTCCCTATGTATGCATAAAAAAATTAGCATTCTTTAACAAAATGTCGATGTAAAATTTTGTCTTCGTAAAGCAATTCCGGAGTTAGATTTTACGCGTGTTTGGTGCTTAATCTTTCTTTTAGTCAAATGGTGCTAAATCTTCCTCTCAGTAAAACCATGTTTGTTACTGGATCTTATGTAGTAAATCCATTTTTGGCAAAATTGATGATTGCATGTGAACCTGCATTTTAACACTTAGAAAGGGGATGGAATTTCAAGAGGTTAAGGAGCGAGCATGTGTGTGATCAGGATCGTGTCTGTCGGACCTCATAACCGGATATAATGAAAGGCTTATCGCTACTGTCTGTGGCAACGCATTACCTTCACAACTCACACAATGAATGGACATTACTTGAGTATGAGTGTAAACGAAAAAATTAGACAAGCCGCTGCAAATATATGAGCGCGCGAGGAAGTGTGTGGAAAGGTCCTCGGAAGTTAAATGTTGAGCTATATGGTGGTTTACATTACACACAGGGAGTGAAGAAGCAGCAGAATGAGTGATGGAAGAGTGTATACATTCGTAAGTGTATAGTTATTCCCTTTTAAAAATGTGAACGAGAAAAATATAGCCGTGGTGTGTGTACGTTCAGTGTACCTAAAGGTTTGTTTGTGGATTAAAGTATACGGCGCGGAGATAGGAGGAATGGAAGTTTGCATGCAAATTGATGAGCTTCACATATAAAACTGTGTGTAGAGAAAGAAGCAACAGGCAGTTGGAGTTGTTCACTTGATCACTCTGGACAACTGATTGCCTTTAGTAGTGGGATATAACAAATGCTGCTGCTTCGCAGCTCATCGTCTCCCAACAACGAAGGTTTTCTGTGTAATATATAAAAGGGCAAGTGAGAGAGGACCTGCCATCCAACCCCTTCTTTTGCATATCCACACACAGTCAATGCTACACAGCAGTCGCATCTTGGCTTGGCTTGGCTTGACTTGACTTGACACAAGTTTACCTAAAACTCTCTGACTCAGTTTCTTATCATACAAGCCTTGCACAGCATCATTATTTTGGTATGTCAACTCACAACGTGCTTGGGATTCCCCTTTATTGAGTAACTACACATTATATTTACTACTAAACTAGTTCATTTACTAAGCTATACTTACATTTACTAAGCTATTCCTACATTTACGAAGCTATTCCTACATTTACTAAGCTATTTATACCCTTACAAAACTATTCCACCATTTACTAAAGTATTTCAAAGTTTTATATGGTTAAGAGCGCGGTAGTAGACCAGTTATTATTAAGGCTGCTGCGATTGTTGAGAGTATAATAAAGCAAGTTACTTCTAGTATTGTGATACCCCTAAGGAAAGTAATTTTGAAGAATGGTTGAAATGAGTACTTGAGATAGCGTAGTTGCGAGAATTTGAGAGTGTAGTTGAGAGAATTTTACAATTTTTCATTTTAAGGGGAAAATGCGATTTGTACAAACTTTGGATTATAAATGGACAGTATGGTTTTAAAATGTTAACTATGAACTAGTCAGGTAGATGGTAAACTTTTACTCGCGAAAAGTAAGTTACATGGTATCAGTGCAGTCGATGTAAATTATGTAATTGTACATACCTACATTACAAATAACACAGTTCCCTCATCCAATTCCAAGTGACAGAGTGACAGAGCAATAGTTTACAAAAGATTAATTAACCCAGCGCGGCTTTATAAACCACCATCACGACATTCATGCTCTGCTCTTTGTTCAAGTACTCTTGTGCAATTTCCAAGTCATTGTTATATAGTTTATAATATTATGTGTGGAAATAAATGACGTTTCTCTAAAAAAAAGTTTTTTTTTCAGGTGAAATGAAATAACTACATATTTGAGAAGAATACAATAATAAGGACAACATTATTTATCACCGGGGAAAGGAGAGAGCAGGAAATACATTTTAATATTGAAACGTAGCTAATTTCATGAATAAGCTCGTAACTCTGTGAAGTGTTTTTGCTATTTGTTACAATTGACTTTGGAGGATTTATTTTACATAACTGACTTTGGAATTTTGTGATGAAACCATAACTGTGGAGCATTTTTCACGCATAACTGACTTGATGAAGTTTATTATTTGTTGATACCGTATACATAGTAAGTTACTATGTAAAGTTACTTTGCGTGGAGATTTCCGAGTGAAATAATTTGTTGGAGTATCTCTCTGTGTAATATGTTACTCTCATTAGTGCAGCATTCATTAAGTAACTTAAATTGTGCTATGTTTATTGTGAACTCTGACGCGTGAACAAGCAAGGGAAGATTGTGCCGGATATACGTATAGTATTTCGTTAAATACTGAGCTAATTGAAAGGATTTTGCGAGCAAGGGAAAAAATGGATGACGGCATATTCAGTATTTCATTATCGACGAACACTCTAGTAGAAACACATACGACGTCTGTGACAACCACAAAAATAAACACGGTGAACATGTCGAGTGATGAGACACCGGGAACAAGCAGTAGTTACTACTCCACGAGCAGTGCCTCCAGCAGTGCGGAGAATATTAGCACAGTGGAGAATGGTGAACTCTCAGTATTTACATTCATGTCACCTGGTCATAGGTCAAGTTCAGACTTACAGAAAGACTCCTCATCATCCTGCAGATGCTCTTGTCATCATCATCTCTCGTCATCCTACAGCTACCACTGTAGTGACAGTTGCAGTAGTCATTGTCATCTCCCACATGATAGTGGGTATGGGAATTTTAGCCATTGCTCCTCCGCTGGAAGCTACTCCATCGATCCCTTCAGACTGGATGGTTCCCACATGTACACTTACAAGGGTGCTCATCGCTTTAAGAATCACATTCTGAGTGATAATTACGTCCGGCTACTCCCACAAGTCTCCGATGGAATCCTTCTCCGCAGCTTGGAGAAAGGGGGTGAGTGAAATGGGTTTTCTATTTCGTTTATTTTTATTCTAGTTATGTCCGTATCTTTGCAAGTATGTTTCGTACATAATAAATTTCCATAATCGGCATATAGAATTTGGGATATGTACATACGTACAAAATTTGTATTCGAATATGCACAAAATGTATGAAACCGGTCTCAGTTATCCCACGGACATCTGTAAAGCAGCACTTATTTATGGTGTTTATCTATCAAATTAAGACTCAGCCAAAGTGCAGTTTAACAGAATGTTTCGTGCCATTTGTACTTGCGTTTGTATGCATATATAAGTACATATACATGTATTGGTACATGTTCCATTATTCCTTTCGTGTTTATGTTCCTTTTGACATTCAAGTTTTTTCTGATACAAAAAAAATATTGCAAGTCAGGAGGAGAATATGTCAACAAAAATATTCTCAATGTCAAGGCATAATTATATAGCTACAATAACATTTTTAACGTTCGAAAATCGATTAATCTTCTCCGCATGTACTACACCTATATAGGTATGGGCAATTTTTCCGTGCTATTACACATTTTTTTCTTAATTGAACATTAAAATCACGCTGTTTAAATGGAATCTTTTCGCAGGGCATGTTTGAATAAAGCTGAGTTTGAATTTGAATACAGCTGTGTTTGAATAAAGCTATAACATAGCTTTTAATACTAGCATCATATATTATATGAAAATTTAATTTCTTTTATGATAAGCTATAGAATCAAATATTGTAGATAGAAGAGTCTCCGTGTAATTTTCAACTGTGCAATATGTAATTTACTCGATATCCAAAACAAAAATAAACCTTTACAAAGATACATAGATGTAGTAGATATATATGTATAGGAAATACACATCAGATCGGCGCGGCGCTCACTCCTTCTTCCCTATACAATGATCTGCATAATTTCACGGGACGTAAATGATGATGACTCAGTTCAAATGAGGGTGATGCATGAAAAAGTCGTATGAACTTATCCCCATTGTTTCCTCTAATACCTTGAACACTCGTTTGCTTGAGAATAAGCACGCCGGCTTATTAGTTATAGGACATGGCGATACGTTGTATGAGTAACTCAAACTAAACCCTTCCACTTCCTTCTGTAGTAGATAGAGATTTAAGCTACTATAATAAGATTACAGGCGAAAATGTGTGTTAGTAGTGCTGTTGTAGTATATAGTCAACATCATCCCTTAAACCAATAACTATATATTGGGTGACATATATGTAATCGTAATAAAGATAATATTAATGTACATTGGTCAAAAGAAAACTCAATGAGATGATTTTTATTTAAAAATTTGATTTTGCACCCACTGAAACTCATTTTTCTATCGAAGTTACGGGAATATTAGTCTACATGTATCTAATTATATTTATTTTAATCAAGCTGCAAAAGGGGATTAAAAGTCTTGTATCTGCATTGAGCAAACAGCGTCAAGGGCTTATTGCAAATCTTCATATTCTATTATTATGAACTCCTTGCTTCTTGATGACGTTCATCTCTTCTAATATAACGTAGACGTTTTGTAATTTATTAAAAGTAAAAGCTGTGTCAGCAATTTAAAAATGCATGCTACTCAAGAGCTACAATGTTGTAGATCTGCCAGGTACGCCAGTAGTTATATACATTACCTTGTATATTTTGTATATTATACAACAAGATTTAAAATAGTGTGTACCATACACCCAGTCCCAGAATATCTTGTCCAAAGTCAATTCTGCATGGTAATTTGTACAGGCTTGCAAGTCTGTGCATTCTGAAAAAAACGAATGAATTCTAAATCCAGACGTGTGTTTAGTATAAAGAGTGCGTGTGGATGAGACGATGAGAGAGAGAGAGAGAGAGAGAAATAGACAGCTACATATAATCACATGCAAACAAATGAAGTGAAGTAGGTTTATTCTAACAAGTCTTAAGAAGTTGTGTGGAGTTGTAAAGGAAAATAGTTCCATATGTGAAGGTATAAAAAAAGAAGCAAAATATGGAGTTTAAATAGTTTCATCGTGCTTTAACTTTATGAGGACCGTATGAGCAGGAGGTTGTGTAGTAAATCATTGTTGGACAACATAATGTGATATAAATGTACATGAATTATTAGTTTGTGAAGGACGACAATTCCACTGTGTGGAAGAAGAATACTATGTTTATATTTTATAATACTGACTTGTACAAGTCCTTTTGTATATTTCTCGGCATCGATCTAAAGTCTCTATTTTATATAGAGGAGCTTATATCTGAATGATGAAATTATATATGTATGTGCTTCTGTATACCTTCAAGTATATAAGGCTATGCATGCCAAAAATTAATTTTATACGGCAATGGACATAGCATATGTGTACTTACATAAACAATAATGCTTATTACAGGAGCGGACATAAAATATTTCTATTTACATACCGTAAAATCCTGTATGCACACAGGAGCTTTCATAAGTTGATTCGAGGTTTATGAGGCTGGAAGGTGCTCTCTTGCCATTGTTTTACCTATGTATAATCACTATACATATAGGATATTTGGCACAAACAAATCCAAGTTTGTCGTCGTGTATATAGTACAGCTCAGCGAAGGGATATTGCTGGTAATAATGGTATGGGACTGTGAACAAATAAAATGCATACGGGAGCCCTTTCATTGATGGGATGGAAGCGGAGATTACTTTTTTAATATTTTAATACTCAAACGAAGCTCTTAATTAGTTGCTAATAATGAGGGAACGAGTTGAGGGAATCATGCATAATCCGGTTTTATTTACCTAAACTTGAGTAAAGTTGCATTTGGCGCTTGGACTTGCAAAGAAGATAAGAATATTCTTGTGTACATCAGAATTGTCATATAGGAGGAATGCTAAAGAGTTGTGAAGCGGATGAAATGACGTGGGAGAAATATGCTCAAGTTAAATTAACAGTGTCATATGGGAGGAATGCTAATGTTACACAAGAAATATAGCGTTGGTAAAATTGCACAAAAAATAACGTGGAGTTTGAAGAAAATGATAAAGCTACGAAAGGAATGATGCTGAGGAAGTGGGAAAGTTACATAAGAAATAGCATTGAAGAAATGCTCGATTAATGTAGGAAAAGTCATGGAAGTCATGTTAAAGTTATAAACAGTGCCTAAGAAATGTTAAAAGCGTACAGAGAATAAACTACTGCATGAACAAAATATGCGCAACTTGCATCTATAGGAAATATATACAGTGGCATTATTATTAGAAGGAATGCATGCAAAGTTCCTTGTATAAAGAAGCGAAATTATGAGATGGAATGCTATAAAGTTACACCAGAAATGGAATTATTAGGAGGAAGAAATGTCAAATCAAAAGCTTAAAGCCTCCACTCCTACGGATCACATTAACAACTAAACATTTCCCTACTATATAAGTTATACCAACGAGCTTTTTCTATCCCATGACCGGATGTTTTCTGTACACAGTTTTTTACAGTGTAGAATACAGAAGATGAGTCCCACCAAGAGAAAATGTATGTGCTTCTAGTGGGCAAGGTCATAGATCCTAGTGCAGACAAGATGAATTTACAACACTTAAATGACTTTTAATATACACAGAATTACATTTTATACATTTACAACACAAGGAGCATCAAAATAGTCACATGCATGGATATTTATGTAGATGTCAAGTCCGTCTTCTTAAAGTCAACAAGATCAATAGTATCGTTAACCCTTCCATATGCAGCACTCTGATGGAATCGTTGGAAAGAACTTCCCCCATACGTCCTCCCAATTACTTTATATCTACGTGCATACATAGAACGACAAGATAGGAAAGTTAAATTTATGTATAATCTAATACATTTTCAGATCGAATCGCTGTATTCTAATCTTAATTGCTCCATGCTCAATTTTCTGTGTCCATAAACGTCATTTAATTCTATGAGTTTGTTTGTATCCTTGTATCACTATTTTAAATTTATACGAGTAACGGAAATTCATTCATTTATACTTCTTATTATACGTAGTCGTTAAGTTCTGGAGGAATTCAACACTTTTTAACCACTGACTGACATTTTGCCGCTTGATCACAGAGATGAGTGTTCAGGAAGGAGGAAAGTGCAAAGTTAATTTCTTATACTTGGTATTCGTAATAAGCAGTTAGGATTTCAGATTAAATTTTAGTTAATTCGGTAGAGCTTATTAGTTTAATGATTTTAAAAAATGAGCGTTCTTTTTTAATATAATTTTATTTAATTATTTGTGTGAAATTTAATAAATTCTCATATTATTTTATTTTAATATTAAAAGTATTTTTGATTAACGGCGGGCTTTTGTAGTATATTTCTAGACATGAATATTTTATAAATATAGTCACCAGCTGAGTTCTATAAATACAAATAAAGGGAATAAATGTTTATAAAGAGGAATTTAATTCCAAAAACTTCGCAAAATAAGGGACTGACGAAAATATGACGCACTGATAAAATTCATTTCACTATGGCTAGTTGTCATTCTAATGCTTTACATAGCTCAAAGTTCTCTGTGACGTTGGGACTTGCGACATTGGAGTTTCTATAGTTGAGCTTTATACACTGCTGTCTTTAGTTAGATTAAATCCGAAATTCTAGTTGTTTCTGTCGCCTCCCTGCTGGGAATTCCAGGGATGAGATGATACCTTTTGGTATAGAGAAAATAAATTTTTACCACTTGTCCGTAGAATTTACAAAGTTATAAATTACGTAGTCATGTAATTTTTCCAGTAGCTCCTTAAATAATATAAACAACATAAACATATGATTTTATCCCATTGAATAGTATTATCCATATGAAACTCTTCACGCTATAAAAAACTCGTCTGAGCGTATAGAACAACTTCTGTGTTTACAAGCGGAGTAGTGTGTGTGTGTAGCTGTATAAATATAATTAATTTTATGCATAAAAAGACCTGCTGCGTGGGTAATACAGACTGAATGAAGGTACCAATTTTCGCAGAATTTTGTCCCCTGTTCATTAAATCATTGGGGAATGTGGTAGTCAAGACGTCAAGATTGTTTTTGCTACTCTGAAAAATAGTATCCCATAATGTTATTCCTACATTCACACATTTAAGATTTCTGCATCCACATCGAAGTTTCACATTAGTATATCAGTTTTGGAAATTGTTCACATAGATTGGAGAGTCAAAGCAGTATAGTATTAGTGGAGAGAAAATTAACTGCCAAAGTGTAAGCAAGTAATCTCTCAGCGGATTGCATTGGAAATCGTAAATCTGGGTTCACGCACTAGTCACATCAACTTAAGCTTATATAGATTTGTTCCTTTCCATGTAAAGTTGTGTAAACTTTGTTTTTAAAACTACCTTCTATATAAGCGAGAATTTCTCACATGTGTATTTTTACTATAGTTTAGCGCTTGGATTCATGCTTTATTTTATTTATGCTGTACATTATTTCACTTCTTGTTCTACATATACTTGTCTAAGCTTCCCCATGTACGAAAACATTCTTGCAACCAACCATGTGAGGTCTGACGTTTAGATTCCCCCAGAAGTTTAGTGTTGACGGGGAAGATTTTAGGCATCCTATATGTATCTCATCCTTGTTGTATGCTAATATAGCACACACATATAATCTATACACATGTCGTGCATGTAACAAGTTTAATTTTGCTGTATTACATCAAGGAGTATATAATATAAATAGGAGGTGTAATGCGGCTAGGGGGTTTGTGCACCCCCGAAGTGACGTCGATTGCG
>JAQGAK010001149.1:0-39096 GCA_034696945.1 Lipothrix lubbocki
AATGCGAAAACTGCGAAATCAAAAAACGGTTTTTGCGAAATTTGACGGGAAAAAATTGCGAAAAGTTTGGTTGCCTAATCACAACACAACACTGAATAGCAGTTTGAATCAAAATCAAAGCAGCGATTTTTAATATTATACGGAGAGTCAAGACAAGTTGAGTGCAGTAAAAATATATCCATATAGAGATTTCCAAACTGACATGTTCCTGCTCATGTTATTATAGTGGTGTCAGTTGAAAATATTCTTATTCCCGTCAATCTGAATTATTTTTAAACTTTTGAAATAATACTTGCTATATAGTAAGAAGGACTATAGCATATAACAGTGAGTGCTTTCCTTATAAGTATACAGAGAGTACACAACATTTTCAAGGTAAACAAAAATACATGTGATTCTATTTTAGTAATCCTTCTTAACCATTTTGCTTCTGACACATCCTTTTGCCTATGCCTATTTTTGTGTATTTTTCATACAAGTAATGTGATGAAAGCGTAATAATTGTAATAAACTATAGTAATTCTGTTTTAATTGCTTATTTATTAAACCTGCCACAATATATATCTTAAATTAAGGAGATTATTTTCTATCAGATGTAATATTAAATTATTGCAAAAAAGCACAAAAGTTTTTAAATAAGCAAATGTAGTGTTCAAAATCCTCCATAGACAGGTGCAGTGTTGATGAAATTTTGCATCAGTATTATTATTATCGGAAGTTGGAATTTTTGAACCTCTATAGAGCAAAATGTTTTAGATAGGGAAATGAATTTTTGGTTACTATACATTAGCTTACAGTTAGATGTAAATGATGCGTAAATATATAATGAAGTCAGTGGGTAATTTTACGTATAGACATTTATTTAGATTTTTCTATATTATATATTGGTACAGGTAAGCATGCCAGTATTAAATTATAATTCACCTGTTTATTGTTATTTATACTACTTTTACATGCCTGTAATGCAGGTTATTACGTCGCAGAAATATTTACCTTTACATTGCGGACATATACATACGGAGAAATACTTGTGTTGCGAGTATTGTTTAGTAAGGTCCTCAATTCTCATATACCTATAAGTGTGCAGTTCAATGCTTTCAAGGTATAAATAAGAAACTGGGTGAACATTATGTATTTTGTGGTTTTTAAGCCTGAGCGCAATATAAGTTGTTTTCAAGAAATTAGAAAGCGGAATTCAGTGTAAAGATGCAAAGCAATTGCATACAGTATTTATTACATATAAATGTCGATGTTATTTTCTTTGACAATTTGTTTACAGTGACGTTGGTAGTTGTTCTTGAATTTCATTATAAGTATTGGTCTTCCGAAAGTGATTAATTCAACTTTGAGAAGAAATGAAAGAATTTAAGGAAAAGAAAAAATACATCAAAAGGCTCCGGTTGCCGCTTATTGGTTATCGATCAGGAACTTTGGAGCTCTTTTGGCTAATTTAGCTCTTGATAGTCAAAGAATGAGAAGGAGTTTTTCTTTTGAAGGACGAGCGTATAGAGGAATAGGAGTGGTATTTATAGTGTATAATATAGGCATGTGGAAGAACATTGTTTCCGCTGTACTGTATGTAAGAAGTAATAAGACATACCTACATAGATAAGACGTTTTATATTTTTGATTATAAAGCGATTTATTTATGTGCACAAGAATGCAAAGAAAGAAACTACTACGGTTCAGTCCAGTCACGATGAGTATATATCATATATGTACATATATACTTACCTATATACATATGTCAATGCGGATGACATGACATTGTATGGATGATATAAAAACCTTTGCGAATGATTGAGATAGAGTGTTTGGTATAATTGTTAGATAAACACTGCCAAATTGATTGTATGTAAGTATGTGTGTACTGTAATGCTAACATACACATTGGGTATATCGAACTATATAGGATGAAGCGGAAAGTAAATATCGATTTAAAACTAAACCCTTTCTGTTTTTTTCGCCCACAGGTCTCCAGTTTGACGCTGAAGTTGGACAGTCTCTGCATGAGAAGTGCCCGGATAAATTCGGCTATACTGAGTATTAATTCCCATGAAGTCTGTCCGGTCGAGAATATAGAAAAGTTCCTTATCGTTGTAATTACAACATCTCTCAACATCGATTGATTCAATAAATAATACGGGGAAAATTCACACTCAACAGCGATTACTATTCATTTCATTAAATGTGAAAACTCTGAACAGTCGTCTATACTTATACTCTACGGAAGAAAGGATATATAGATACTTATAGGTCCTTGGGCTCATTCAATTGTAAATTTCAGATTGATCATTGACACTGGCACGTTTGCTTCAACCGTTGACATTATTTACCTGCACCTATACCACGCCACTCGTTGTTATATTGGCTATATAAATATACACCTTATTTGAAAACACCAGGAAGAAAGGTGCAAGAAGGATCAACCGCGCCATAAATTACTAATAAAGGCCTTAACCGCCAGCAGGATATTTCCTTTTCCCAAAAAATACGGTCCGCGTCATCACAAAGACTTTTACCAAAGATACTACAGCAGTGTAGGACAAGGAAATAATTTTATTGGAGTGACACGTTGTGGAAATACAGCTGGAAAGACGGCGTACCGAAAGTTTTTTCGAATTAAATCTCAAACAAGCTTCTGCATAGCATTAAGAACTTCAAAAGCCCGTGAAAAATGGCTTTTATGATGCCTGTGATGAAAAAAAACTATGCCCTTTATGGGAAGCAACAACGAAGAACAGCATCGGAACCGGATGGAGCAAGAATTACGGCACAAGGTTCAGGAGCTCATGGGCATCCCCGACGACGTGTCAAGTCTGAAGGACCCAGTCTTTCCACTTCTCCTGCAGCTGCCATGAGCGGAGCGGAAGCTATGAATGCAGCAATGCATAATAGAAGCAAGCCCATTGCTATGCGGCGAGGAAGAGGATCTGCTCCAATCTTGGCACCTCCTGCGAGTCTGCAAACGTAATTAACCCATTATGATTCACTTCATTAATTTCATGTCTATTGATTAAAGTTGTAATTCATTTACAATATCATCGTCCCGGGCAGAGCAAGCTTTCACCTGTTGTAAAATAATCAAGTTACTTCAAATTTAAGTAGATATAAGGACACTTAATTTGAAGTGGCGCCACAATAATCAACAATCCACTTAATACAATTATGAACTCAAAAGAGGTGTAGAGGTTGGAAATTACTTTAAATTGGATACATTATTAGATTTGTTGAGCAACTTAACTTACATACGTTAAGCATCCATGCGACATTAACTTAATAGCCCTCTAAACGATGTTATAGATTCGAGATTCGAGGAACAGTGTTTAGGCAGGACTGCAACGTATTGTTATTACTACATACACTGTAAACAACGTTGATAGAAAATATTCTAAATTACATAGCATTAACAGAGCTACTTAGAAATTTTTAAATAGGTAGGTTGATTTAAACTGGAAGCTCAAATTTATAAAAATTAAAAGAGAAGTTCAGTGTTATGCAAGTAACGAAATTTCTTTGAAAATTATTATTAGTATTAATTAATACTGAAAATTTATTTTTTTACGCTGTAGCAAGGAAATTTGGTTCGTACTGTTACATTTTTAATAATCTGCTATGCTGCTTAGTACCAAAGCTTTTAGTTTGTTTTGCACTGCTTTGCAAACATACTCAAAACTATCTTTTAGCATCAAGGAAGAAATAAGTCCCTTGTGTCAAATTACTTATAAGTGAGTACAGATGCATATATACATACTATGTATACATTCCTTTTTGCACGAAGTGACTCTTGTTTTGCAAGCCTGCACACAATTTACTTTCTAGGATATGAAATTGTAATATTTATATATTTTTGGCAAGCAACGGCAATGTTAACGGCTAAAACATCCGTTAACAGCTAGCAGTTAGCATCTCCAAGGGCATTTTTCCATCTGTACAAATAACTTCTGGCCAACTGCGGAGCGATGTAGTGCTATTCGCTATGCGTTCTGTAATTTTGTCTAGAAGTCGTTCTCCCTTAGTTATTAAAAGAATACATGTTATGAAGTTCACGGTAGCACTAAACACGGTTTTTTCTCAATTCTTTGGTGATATGGAAACCTAAGTTAATGTATTTGTCTGGACTCTGGACACCTGCTTTCCATCTGTCCTGTCATTAAAATTATCTGCATACTTATTATATTGTTCCTAGAATATGCTATCGGCAGTTGCATGTGCATATAATTATATTTTTATTGATATGCAATTTGTAGCGCTTCTAGTGGAAATCAATAAGTAAATCCCTAACCTTCCTAACACGCGGCTGGTACTAATAGTACAGAGAGATAATTAATTGTTGGAATTTTCCCAGTTCCAGTCCTTCATACATTTTGACTGTTACTGCATGAGTATTATAATTTCGTATTTTTTTGTACTTAAATGAATGTTTGCATATTAGTTGCTATGTCACAATCACAACTTACAACAATAATGTTTGAATCGGTGTATAAAATATTCCGGAACACTGACACAATGCACACTTTCTCACACATAGGAGAGCACATGTTCCGGAGTTTTTATGTATTCGCCAAGAGCAGTCACTCACAAATAAGTATAGGAATAGTTACTCCTGGCGGTTATTAATTATTATATACAACATTGTCATTGCCATACTGTCAATAATAAGCTATAATGCTTATTAATTATTAACTTGTATACATGTATGTGTGCAAAATCGTGTCTTAATTGCCTTTGCTCATAAGTTGTGCCTCATACTTCGGATGACCTTATTTCATACTACGAGTCATACCCAGTTTCAATAGGTTGGGTATTTGGCGTATGAATATACGTTAATTGCAGTGACTAATGACAAGAGTAAAAGGAATAAATGCATAAGCAATTAGTAGCACATTGTGAGAAGATTAGAATTCAAACTACTAGTAATTAAGAGTTCGAACTCAGGGTCTGCTGGGATTCAATAGGTTAATTATATATGTGTGTCGCGGTGAAGCAAACTCGTGCGAGTCGTTCATCATGCATATATTTGCTTTCGCTGCCCAGAACTTGATACTGCAATGGGAAAAGTCATGTGATGAATTTATGTACAGAATAATCAATGCTCATTGTTCAATGGTTTGGATTGTTATTATTACAGCTGTGTTACTGGACCAAGCACGGCACCAACTGGAACCTCACCCGCCCCTCAATTCACTACAAACATCTCTTCACCATCGAGGTCAACGAGCTCGTCCTCAACGTCTTCCGGGTCGACGTCCAATTTTGGACGCTTCCATACAAAATTGGTTGCCCGTCTTAGACGGTCATTACGTCTGAAAGATCCTGAACCTACAACGTCGTAACGAATGTGTGTCGGTATGCTTAATAAGTACATACATACATACATACTTAATACTACAAGTACAGGACTGTATACCATTTAATAAGCAAGGCTTTGCTCGAGATTTCGTTAAAAATCTAATAATAGAGTTACGTAATAATAATATGATTGCAAGTGTTTGGCAGCTGGAGGAACATGAGGAATATTATCGAAGAGCGACCTTGACACAGCATTCTTCTGACAAGACTGAACTTTATCACTATATAGTATATATGTAGCAACAATGTATAGATATATAGATACAAGATTCGTATGCCTATAATTACATTGTTCATATTATAAGTATGTAACTAATTCAAATCATACCTATATGTCTACAATTCCGTACATCTTTACATTTAATATATCATTTAAGGAATTTATTATTAGCACATTGGCCATCCAAACGACATCACATACAGGAATTGCATTACATTTAATAACATAATCTATACCTATATGTATCTTTCTATTACATAATTGTCGTAGATTTCAAAATTCATCAAATTTTACACCATGTAGCATCTCTCTTACTGGTTGTTTAATGTCAAAATTAATTATATATGTACATTTTCCTAAAATACGGAAGTGAGCAAGAAGTAAGCACCGTTGGCTTCTTCCCAGAACAGATAAGCAATGAGAATTTCATCTGACATCTACACAGGTATAATTAGTATATAGTTCTATTAAAACTGATTTTTCTCCTTTTAAAACTGATTTATTATATTACTGTATTTATAATGCTGAATGTATTTTTGATCTGCTCATTTAGTTGCTCACAAATATCCATTCGGAATGACTTTCTCTGAATTTATGTCAATTGAATGTTTTTCTTTGTATTAGACTATGAGTACTATTGTAATAACGTAATTAATTTTACTCTTTCTTGTTATAATTACCTATTATTTGAATCAACTTGCTCGCAGTTGAAGTGAAATCATAGAAATTTTGTTGGGTTAAATACACAAGACTTTATTTTGCTTTAATCAGAATACTTTATGTGTATAGTTCTACATTTTATACATACTTGCCTGTTACACAAGGGCTCAATAAAATGAGATCAGTTTATTATCAAGGTTAAAACGCATGACTTTTATTTTTATTACATATTCGTGTACTATGTTTAATTTACTTGAACCGTTTATGTTGCCATCCTTGTGGGTAATGGGGCTCTTTCTATTTGGTAGATATTTTCGCTCAAATGGCTTTTTGCTAAAAATCTAAATAGACGTCGAAGCTTGCGCCTAAGATCTATTTTCGTATTTAATTAAACCTATACCTACAGATGTGATCGCCACAGCTGTCGTTATGGCTGTCGGATTTACTGTTAAGAGTTGGTTTTATGAGTCGGTAAGGGTCCAGTTGTCGGTGCCTCCGAGTGTTTCCCCGTTATTACGCCGACGAATTTATAACTATGTGTAATTATATTTATATGCATATATACATACCATCCCTATCTTGAAGTGTCTGAAATTCTGTACCTACAGGGACTTCATCTTGTGTTCACTATCTCGTTGATTTTCTTATACATTCCTACAGGAACTACTGAAATGTACTATCTTTATTTAGATAAAATTTTCTTGAATGCAAAATCTAGAGGATCTATACCAAATTTATTGCGAGCAAATTGGCTCTCCTAGACCAGTGTTGTATCAAAAACCAAAGGAGGAACAAGGTTGTTTTATGTATATTACCTAGTTTTGAAGGCGTTTCCAGATGTTAGTGTAGGGAAAGCTCCTTATGAGCATACATATGCGAATGTGTTCATTAGTCCAATTTATACTCTGAGTTCATAACTTGTGAATGTTTTCGTACGTAATTAATAATTAACTACGTATATACGTACATTATTATGCTTATTACATATACATGAGCATGTATACATTATGCAGGGCTTATGGAGCAGCAACGTATGTTATAGTTTGAAAGATCCACAAAGATTTACAAAGACGACAGGAAGCTTGCTTAGGGTTTTGATTTTGATCGATAGCAGTACAGTTTCCTTGAAACTTTCTAGTACAAGTATACATGTATGCACACTTATTGTTAGATCCGTGGAATGTTTTTGAATGGTCGTTGCGCAATGTCTTTATACTCGCAGTGCGAAAAACGTTGGATATCCAGTCATCAAACATATCTTCGACTTTGTTTTTGGAAAGTTTCTTCCTACTCTATCTGCAAGAATTACACAAATCTGTTACTTTATATTCTATGACACATGTGTACTTATATTGTATTATATAAGTACATGCACACCCAGCTGTGTCGCCTGAAAAATTCTTTTGAGGTGATGTCGTGTACTTTGCTTTGATGGCTCAACTATTTTCCTCATATCTACTGTATATTCATGTGGGTGCAGAAAATATAGTTATACGAACAGCTACTATAATAGGTACACCAATCGGATCTAAAACTTATAAATTCTTTTATTATTATATTGTTGTTAAAATATATAAGTATAGGTATGTATACTACTCGTAGCATATGTATCATGCGCAAAATGTTGAATTTTCAGTCACCGTTTTTACGATCGGATGTACACAGAAATGCAAACTACATACAATGTAGAGTAGAGTCACCACTGAATAAAATCATTCCTAAATCACAAGGCTTGAGTGATTCAAAACAAAATATTACTTGGTAATGAAACAACTAAGCCTCACTACAAACTACAGCCGATAACTAACTATACATACTGGTTTGGTCAGTGTAATCTCCCTTGTTTAATATAAATCCTATATAAAATATACGTATATGTATTTTGTCCTTATCGTGGTAATCCTGGCAATTGTTCAGCCTTTCAGACGCAAAATCGTAGTATTGATTTTAGCAATTTTATCTAATCGGTGACTGGATGGCTCGGATGGCAAACTGGAACCTTCGGAGTATCATACTTTGTTGTTATAAGTGTAACCTACCTGCACTATCTGTAGTATATAGATACTTCAAAAAATAGTTAATAATACTAATCTGTAAAATCCAATCTTCTCCAAAAGTGTATAGTATTGCGTCATATGTACGCTTTTGTTTACAAGAGTTTGTTTGCAAATTAGTGAAACAAACTTAGGCCATTTTACAAGCAGAAGCAATCTGAAATATCAAACCACAAAATCGTTTAAACCACAAAAGTCATAATTAATGTATCTACATAATGGACTTAAAATATCTATGTATATCTATTACAGCTATTGTGAAATGTACTTTTGCCCGCTTGTTATATTTATTGGCTTCATGTCTTGACAATTTAATGAAATGTTATGAATGAATATTCATCATTGATTATGTTTTCAAATGATAATGAGCCCCATGAATTACCCCTTTGTGACATTTGAGAGCATTTAATCAGTTATTTTTCTGATATTTGTACGTGCCATATGAACGGTTTTTGCATTTTGTTTATTTTATGAAAGATACGGAACTTTCTTTTTTATGCATTTTTGCCAGTTCAAAGCGTCCGTCAATAGTCTATAATAATAAATTACTATCTTGAAATGGATACTGTTTGTAGTCAGTTTATATGAAAAAACAATCCACTTAGAAAATCGATTTATCGGTAGGTCAGTTTTTAACATATGAAGCACCAAATTTAGATTAGATTTGCATGTGATAAATTACGGATGCGCTTTGTGGAAAATAACTTAATTATTTATATAAGCAGGTGGTTCTTTCTGATGATTCCCACCTCTGCACATAAATTGTATAAATTGTATATACGGATTATGTATCTGGATAAGATAGAAGTTTTGAATATTTGAATACAAAACAAAGTGCTGTTAAACTCTGTCCTCTGTCACGATTAGTCATTAGTTCATAAATGTGTTATCTGACGACAGTGCCGATGAGACTTCAATGAAGCTATAGATGTAACTTGGGGCATTCACTTATTATGCTTGTGTCAGGTAATGAAATAGCGGCTCAGGTCTTCAGACTTTCAGTTTTAAGCTGCTTTAATACTGCTTATAGAGTAGAAGTAAAATAATATAAAATGTAGATGTGCTTAATAAGAACATGTGATATGTGCCAATAAGTTGGAATAATCAAAAACTCTGTGACAAATAATATCTAGAATACTTTAAAATAATTATTAAAGGTGTGGAACTCGAAAGAAAGCAATTTTTACCAGTCAGGATTAACTATACGACCATGAAAATTAAATTGCTCCGGGTATATTGACAACGAATTAGATACAAACGTGTATAGAATTACCACTTAATTCGCAAATCGTCTTATATGCATACATACTTAGGTATATACTTACTATAAAATTATAAATCTACCTATACTATAATGACAAAATAGAGATCGTGCAATTATAGAGTCTAAGAATAAAGTTCATATGCACACCATTTCACTTCCAAATAGTTCCTAAATGCTCTTATAAATAACTATACTATATACTTACATACTCTACTAGTATAACTTCGGGCAAAGTTTCCACATTTGCTCCAGACAGAAGCACAAGCTTGTAGTATACCTATCTATTTATAATTTGTTCAATGTTATTGTAACCACGACAGAATTCCCAGGAGCAAAATGTATGAATAGGCTTCTTATTCAACGTATTGAGGTAGTCCATGGAATGGAAAATGGAAGCAACTACTCAGGCTCAGGCTTTCTTAGAAAGGAGTGCAACTGCAAATTCCAACTTACGTATGTATGTAATGTTGTAAGCAAAGGCAGAACATATACAACTGTGTGTATAATTACGTATAGTTCTATAGTCTCTTGTAGAAGTAGTGTTTATAAGTCATATATTGTAGTCATATATAAGTCTATAGTGCCTGTTTAAACTTTACTGTCAAAAGTATTAAAATTTCGATTAATTTCAATGAGTGAGTTAGCATTTAGCATCAACTTTATCACGGTTTCACTTCTACTTGTATGATTAATGTTTAAACAATAATTATTTTAATAGAAATTAAAGCAAATTATTATTGCATTTAAACTGTAAATAATAACTATTATTGATACATTTTAATTAAATAACGAATGTGACGTCATTTGTCGTTATTGTCAAACTAGAAAACACTTTTCTCCTATAGCTTTCACCCGCTCCTAATATCAAACAAGTGCACAACATATAATGTTTTAAATAGTAATTATTGCAATATGCCATTCCGTATAAAATTTTGGATGCATTCTTATTGTTAATATTTGCATTTTGCATAGCTATGCACAATACATATAGTATACGTATATATGCGTCCTGCTCCTCTTCTTAGGCAAGATTGGAAGGACAGGAACCAATAAAAAATCAATCGCTCTGTTTTGTATATTCAAGTAGACACTATACTTTAAGCTATAAATACAGAAAAATCTGCGCAGGTAATGGCCAATGTTTATCACAACGATAATAATTAAGTGCCTGGGATTTATTACAACTTGAGAATCTTTTCCAGTTTGCAAATTATTATTTTATATGAGATTATGTTGTAATACTTACACTAGTATACTAGTAAAGTAATTACATGTGTATTGTTTTCCAGAATATTTTTTAAAGAAAAAGTGTATTGTGAATAATGTGCAACATATGTACAGCGGCAATACATAAATGTTTAATAGAGGTACAACTACAAACATAAGTATAATAAAGTAGTCATAAATGCTTTAAAAAGCAAGGACAATTGGTGGTTTTATTGGTTGTAAAAGCGAAGATGCATAAATTTCTGTAATAAACTCGTCTCAATTATTTATTATGGAATTTATTTATTTTCATTGTACAACGTATTCGTATTTAAATCGATAATGGATTTAGTTAACATGTGTTTAGAAGTTTTTCTTGTGTTTCATTGCAACATCATATGAACGAATCTATACAAAAGAAATTCCTTCAAGGAATTTGTTTGTTTGCTTGCATTGCATCTGGAATTTTGATGTGCGTAAAAATGATGGGTCTTCTGCCTTCCTACTAAGTATATGTTTCCACTTCCTTTCCTCACGGTAATCTGAAAGCCTGTTTTTATATTTAGCCTCAATTGATGGCAGCAGTCCAATGTCAAAATGCGACACATACAATTAGCAATCATGTTAAATCTAGTTGGAAACTATAGCAATTAATGTATGCTTTAAATCTGTACTCCATCTGAATAGTAAATACGCATGTATGCAGCTTCCTTGAGGTTGTAATTGATTGTGCTGTAGATAGCTTAAGTATGACTCGTTATAATCTTCTGTGAATGAAAGCAAACAATTAATACACACAGAAATTTATCAATACCCTTTCCGGAATGATATGATGATGATTTTAGCATAAAATTACAGATATACATATGTGCATCGAACTGTCAAAATAATTGTAGAATAATAATGGTGTAGTATCCTGTATTTTGACATCCCTTTAAGCTTCAACGTACGAGAGTACCGCAGAAGATTTTAGATTGTGGTCGAAAACAATTTCCAAGATAGAAGGTTAAGGTTTCACAGTACTTGATAACATCACAAGTTTACAAATGTTAGTCCCTGTCCCTGTGAAAGTACATGCATCATTTACGGCTTGCAACTGTCAAGTAATAAAGCTTTATACAAATAAAATGCAAGCGTATTCACTGTCGTCATATACTGTCCTTACCAAGTTGCACTCGTTTACTCTAGAGTTGTAAGACACATGTGTGACTTATATACACAAATTAACGTTTCCTTTTTTCGTATACCATAACAGAAATAACAACAATAGCTCCATGAGAATTGAATTTTTGATTGTTGAAGTGAAAAACATTTCAACCGCTGCATTCTATTTCTAGAAATTCTTCAAGGACATTGTTTAAAGTGCAGGAGACCTCAAGGGAAAATCCTCAAAAGTCAAGGTAACCATTATGTGAGGAAAACTTGGCTGTTCTTCCTGGCAGGGTTAAGCGAAGAACTGGATGCATTGCACTCTTAATTATTATGTAGGTTGTATAAATACTTTATGTTGACTACATAAAAGCTACGTTGCAAGTTACACACAATAATATGCCAACCGACAGTATAGCCACAATGAGTTTGATTCTAACAGATTTTCAATGCTTTACATTTCATGATCACATTTTTGTCAGTGTCATACGACAATTTTGCTGTTACCCAAAGAGAACTGTCAGAAAATTCTAATTCCCACTAAATATATACTCATCTAATTAAGCAAGCAATAAAAACCTGATGCTTTAATTAATACTTAAACATTGAAATTGTAGACACAAGTATATGTACAAGTTAAACCTTAAAAGTTTCGTAAAGAACGTAGATAATAAAAAATGAAACTGCGCAGAGTAATTAGTAATACGAAATTATCCACACAAATGCAAAACATTATATACTTATATATACCTAAATATATTGCCCTCTGGTTGAATTTTGCATTCTACAGATGATTCATAACACCAGTGTGAACCAGAATAGTTGAACTTGGATACTTATAATTTAAATTCAAGTATAAAAAACACAATTACACTCGCCGCGTGGCATGCTTCAAAAGATACGAGTACATAACTGATATAGTTTAGTTGGATGGAATTTTTTAAAAATGTATTACTTTTGAAATGATGAACTTTATAACGTAGCGTATAGCAGCATATTATGCTAGCCGCAAATGCTGGAAACGGGTTTTAATGATAATAAGCTCTACTATGCACTTAGGAGAAATGTACCGCATAAACTTTCCCAGCATAATATCATCTGTAAATGTATCTTCATATATATGAGTATAAGTATAGAGTATGCTAGCTATAATAGTTTATTATATACTGTTATACAAGTTCGAGGTTACATCTGTATATAACCATGCAGACAGTCACAAGACTGAATATTAACTTAAGTAATGAACTTAATGTCATACTAATATCCGAGAAAGCTCTCTGTTGAACTACGCAGCTAAACTATAAAGTTACACGGAACCAACTGCCGACATGGTATTTTTTATCGTCTTCAAGATAATACCTAATGAGTGTTGAACTCAGCTGCAACTACGAATATTACAAGAACATATGCATTTTAACTTGCAAGTGTGGGAAGAATAAATTATACTTGACATAGTATCTAAATATTTATAATGTAGTTGAGTCATTAAATAGCACATGTTAAGTACCTGGAAGGAAAAAATGAGCAATTTTTTGCTCGTGAGATAATTTACATATATCTGTATATACACACATAATAGGACTTCACATTTATCCTATATTACTTTTCAAATTTGGGAAAGCTTGCTCAGGTATGAAAAGAAAAACGGTAGCGGAAAATTCATAATTATTACTAACGAAAATTACATACATATAAATCTGAAATCCCCATACTACTTATGCTGCGGATATCCCAAATTGCACATTTGGGTCGGGAGTACATTTTCTCCTCATTTCAGGAAGTATGCAGGTACTACGTTAGCACTAAAATGAGGATAAGATATAATAAAATCAGGATAAGAGCTGAAAAGATCCGGCGAAGACTAGAAAAACTAATTTTATTGTAGAAGTGAAGATTGAAAGAAAATTCCCATTGAAAGCACTATACATAAGTTATGTATAGTATATTATATATAGTTATGTATCAATAGACTTCAATGTAAAGTAGTAATATTTAATTAAATTGAGTGTAGAAACGAGGTATAAATTTTTTAAATTTGCACACTATATGGTGCAATATGTAAACTCAAAGAAATTGTATAAACAAAGACAATATACATATACACCACTAATTCGCCTCATTACAATTAATTATTTAGAATCGAAACGTTCATTTCTCCATTCCCTTCAAAAAATATTCCTCATTCTCCAACTTTGACATGAATATTTATTTTGTTCCTTTAAGTATCCACAACATGAGTTCATACATATATACATATCTAAATGGGATTAGAATATAAGTACAAGTACATAATAGACTTATTCCCATTAAATGTATGTCAAAAGAATAGAATAAAATAGTGTATAGTTCCAAAAGTGACAAACAATTTGCAGAATTGCATTCTGGCTGCTGAAAGCATTAATTTTAATAATATATATTACTTGACAACCAGCGGATTTTTCAATGGTTACGAAGAGCTAAAAATGTAAAACCAGTACAGCCTTAAAAAACCAACGCGTTTCCACGTCAACCACTCATTACTGGATGCAATACAGGATATTCACATATTCCGATGCCCGTGTATGGTGCGCAACCATAGAAGCAACATTTTTTCGTTCCTGGACAGCCGTTGTCCGAACTGCATTGGGATGCATCCGGAGTAAGGGCAATACAAGCCAAACCACTGGTCAGAGGTCGACATCGTCCAGGTTTTCTGATAGCTGGATATTGTGGATACATCTGTGAGCCAGAAGGTAAGGAACCCCCGATGGATGATGAACCAATAGGAATAGATCCTATTGAGCTCCCAAGATCATCACTTCCTGAACCACTTACAGTTAAAGTGACATCACGTTGAGAGGAAGGTTTCAGGGTTTTATTACTTTTTCCCGGTGGACTATTTCTAGTCCTGTTGTTCCTTCCCGCAGAAGAATTTACAGCGTCTGATTCCAATAATAAAGATCACATATAATTACTAATAAAATTATGCATATAACTACGTATGAAATATGAAATAAGAATAATAAAACATCAAAACTCCTTCGTATTTTATAATACGGACGCATAAATTCCATAGAAGAAATTCTGTGAACCTTGGCTATCCTCATCCTGAGAAGCATGCTTGCCGTCATCATTAGCCTCTGATGTTGTCGAACTGGTGTACATGTTTGAAGAAGTCGTCATCTGTACAGCGTGTTCACTCGATTCTTCGGAATAATCTCCGACTTTACCTTGGGTTATGATTCCGCCGTCAGAACTTGTCACATTTGCTGAAATGTCTTCACCGTCTGAGAAAGTCTGGGCAGGGAGGTGAGACAGTGGAAGTCTGGGAGGCCATCTGGCTACTTCACTGCTTCTCCGATGTCTTTTTGTCGTGGTGGAAGGTATGGGACTACCAGATTTGCCAGATGAAGGTGTAGTCTCGTGCTCAATGGATTCATGAGACGAGGTACAGTTATCTGTATGCACAAAATTAAAATGGTGAGAAAACTATCCATATTAACCAAAATCACACGAAAATGATTAAATATGTGCATAAGTAAGTATAGGTAATAATAGGTATGTGTACAGATAATTAGCCGTTTACAGAAAATCAATACGAATTATATTATGGGTGTATAGTATTTTAAAAAGCATATCGCAAATACTTATAAGTATAAATGTGCTGGAGGTTTAAAAAGTGTGGAAGGTGTACTAACTTTGGTTTTTAGAGTCGTGAGAAGATGAGCTCGATGAGGAGCTCGTTGAAGTCGCACTTTTTAATTGCGATGCCACTCTATTTATTGCAGCTTTAACTATACGAATAAAGGTATCCCAGATTGTCATTAGTTTGGGTCAGCTTATTGGGCGTGAGCGGTGTACCATATAATTAGGCATATCATATAAGTATAAATAATAATCAAATTTTTGTACATAGTAATGACTGTCAAAAGAGATTTTATTAAAAAAACCGTATACATACTTGCATCACTTATACTGTCAGCAATGGACGTAGCTTTCTCCAAGGCTTTGTCTATAGCGGATTTCAATTCCGTTCCCTCTGTCAGTTCTTCGTCATCAATATCTACGCCTGGTCTGGGCTTCTTCGATCCCGGTTTTTGCTTGTTATGGTTCACAACAACAAATGGTTTCATGGTAGTGGTGCCATTTTTGGATTCGCTTTCTGGCCTCAGTAAATCTGTCATGATGTCATCTTCCTTCTTGCTCTTGCTGTCCTGTTTGTTTTTACTGTTACCATGACTGGGTTTTTTTGGTGGTGGTGGTGGACCGTAAGTATCATTTTCCCCTTTAGCATCCGGACCTCTAAGTAATTAGAAAGGGGTTCAAATACATAAAAATTTCATCAGCTCAATTGAGATAGAGAATTATGAATGTTACAGGGAATGAAATATTCTTAATAAAATAATATTTTAGCAATGTAAAAAATGTTTTTTCTTGATTTTTTTACGATTAATGGAGTATTATTGCCAAATGAGGCGTCAAGTATTTAATATTTAAAAATATAAGTACATTTCTTGCTCGACGCCACTTCCATCTCCTTCTTCTCCTTTATCCATTATATTGCCTCGCGCTTCAATCCTAGTTTTCTCCCGATTCCAAGGGTTAGAGTCGTAGGTGAATGCCTTGGTAGCACATTCCACATCAATGACACAATTAAGAAGGAACAACGCTGTTCCAAACACAATCAACTGGAAGAATGAAAACTTTACAAGTAAATTAGAAATTAGATCCGGTAATAAAAAACGTAAAAATGGTATCTAAGGTATTTTGACTTACCTGTTTCATCCTTCCAAGAATATAACAGCAGTCTTGGGCAAGAAAACTAAACTGCCATGTCCAATAATACTTTTACAATAATTTTACAAAAATTGTGAATCAACAAAATATAAGGATTGATGCCTGGTTAGTGAGCGAATTAAAATTGTGACTACATGCAAACCAACTTTTTGCTTTTATGTAGTTACATATTTTTCTGGAACTTTATCTTTACGAAAATCTACATGACAAAACTTCAATAGGCCGGTGAACCTTATCAGATCTGTCAGCGACTTCAGAGTGCCACTATGAAAACATGGTGAGGCCTATCTTTGTGTGTATGTACTTTTTTGACATTCCCGAGTTGCAGAATGACATTAGAAAATCCGTAGCCAGAAATTTTTATAAAAGGGTCATGATGAATGATTGACATACCTATAAATTAAAAGTATACCATAGTAGCAATGACTTATTCCCTTCAAAACAAGATTTTGTGATAGGCTCTTTTCGATTAACTGAGAATGCAATTTCCTTGATAATATTTACATGTACTTACACTACTTAACAGTCACGAGATCTTTAATAAATAGATTGACAGGAAGTAGTTCTCATTTGTAGCATAGTAGCATGTGTAATTACAAGAATACTTGCAAGCATACTCGGAAGGAAGTTGTCATCCTGTCTCATGTCAGCATATCTATACATATATTTCCTTGCGTGAGTAGATCTATAGATTACAATTTATATTAATATACATTTTGAAGTTTATACGTTGTGAAAACGACGATAAACAATAGCACTTTTGAATGCTGTCCCTTAATATATAATTAATTAGGTAAGTATACTAGGGTATAATTTAGTAGAAGAATGATTTACAAATAATAAAAATAATTACAGATCCACTCTACGAGCAACTAGGTTTCAGTTTTGTAAAGTATTCAATGCTCTTAACGCGAGGCCCAAAAATTATCATCTACATATATCATATATGCACCTTGAATGAATAAGGCTTATATACCATTCCATATATCTATCACTACAGTCAGTAATGTGCCATTAGTGTTGGGTAACATACCACTCATTTTATTTACCAGGTAGCAAAACCGTAACTATTAACTAGAATAATAATTTGACTAAAATTTTATGCAGTCAAAAAACACTACAAATAATATTTGACAACATTCATACAGTTCTTGGTTAACGCTTCTTCCACGTCCATTTCTTTCTCGCCCCTTCACGCCCAGGCTTCTTTCTTTCCCTTCTTCGACGATCACCAGTAAGATAGCCCGAAAGTCGCAGTGGTTCAAGAGTGGCTCCTGTAGAAAAATGTGCTTTCTTCTTGAAGATTCCGTGTTTCTTACACTACATGTTTGATATACTAGATAATATTATAATATATAATATACTAGATATATAATAAGTACCTAAAGCGGCTATTCCTACGGCGATCCCTCGGCGAACGACGCCCGCTTGAGAAGTTTCTCCTGAACCCTCAACTCGAGCTTCTACATCCACATGTCCTAACCAGCCAGCTTTTTGTAGAGGGGCAATTACCATTTCCCTGGACTGCATCATCTTGAAATAAGCTAAAGACTGGCCGTTAATATTTATTTCTCCAGTTCCTGGTGATTTAACAGTAACAGATCCTCTACAGTGTTTCTTCACCATACCTGCGTTATAAAATATAGAACAACGATTATTACATTTAAACTCTAACGGACTACATAGTTATTCATAAACCATGTAATGAGATTTTTACATATGTATTAAGTATTATTTGCATCGTTATACAGAGGAGAAAAGATTACTTACGTTCCACAGTAACACTTTTTCTTCCATCAGGTTCTAATGTAACCGCAGGCATATTGGCTAGTACATTTGTCCGTGTTAAAGGTACTCTATACTGTTTTAAAAATTCAAGTTCTTTCTCAAAATGCTTATGCGATACAATTCTCTCCATAGCATTCACCCATTCGGAATACTGCAGGTCACTGAGCCTTTCGAAAAGTCGTTGTTCCAGTTTCTCTTTGGTAACCCACACTGATCCGTTAAGGAACCTGTCAGTTTTCCCAATGACATAAATATTTCCAAAAATAAAATTTTAAACTTATTAGATATACATACTTATTAGACTTATAGATTTACGTAACTGCTACTTCCTTATTACACATCTTTACTTACAAAGTTGATTGTTCTTTCGGCTCAGCAGCAGCTGCACTAATTGCATTTAGTGTCGTTATCTTATTAACCGTTTCCTGTTTACATATTTTGAGAAAAAAAATTAATTACATGAAAAAGTCATACAATGAGTGTTCATCACTTGAACCCTTGCATAAAAAGAATTACGACTGAGAGAAAATATGCATACATGAAGTAAATAGAAAAATTGAGGTTTGCCCGTATAAAAGAAAGCATGAAAGGGACGGCCGCTGGAATCGAATTCTGCTGCTCTTTGATTCGGGTAAACTTCTTCTGGAGGTTTCATCATAGGACGAGCCCTTGTTTGGAACAGACCGGAGGGAAAAAGATATCTTATAGCTTCCTACTCAGACCATCAACAAAACTTTATATAGATAAATAGGATTAATATCACTAACTACATTAATGGGTAACTTTTGTATGCACTAATAAAACTATAGTCCACAAATGTAATATTTAACACCCAATCCAAGATATTACTCACATTAATGTCACTTTGGGAGAAGGTTTCCGGGTCTTTCCCCATCATGTTAGCTAGATGTCTCCTGCCAAGATTGAATTCTTCCTGCTGTTCTTTCATGAAATCACCTAAATAATTCAGAATTTATTAGAAATCCTATACATACATAGTAATTAGTACAAATTAGCTCTATATAACAATTTCGTGTGCCAAATAAAAAGCGGAGCATAGTACGAAAATTATAAATTATTATTTATTTCCATCATTACAACTCCCGATTAATTAACTACCCATCCTACTACTGACGTCATATTACTATAAGACAGTTAACTTACTATGTTCCTTTGCTCGTTCTATGTAAGCCTGCATGGCTTTACTTATACTTGGTCGTTGTTCCCCATCGCCTGGGGAAGTTGTTGAGCCGCCGCTTGTGCTATCCACTGTCACTGTTGATGAATTCCTCCCGAAATTAATTGCCGTGCTGATTGAGCGATAGCCCAACCGCTTGATTAAATTCGATTCCAGAAGCAATTTACAACAGATATGACTCATTATTGCAAATTATTACTATTCTTATTATTTAATTCTATAATATTATTTAACTTGTTAATATAACTTTACTACTGTTTCATTATTGATTATTGGTTCACAATCAGAAAAAATGGAAAATACATCAAATTAATCCATTTAAATATTTGAAAAATAAATTTCAAATCAAACTTTATAATAATTATCCTATTTATATTACAGATTAGACGTATTTAATAATTAACAATTAACCGATCGGGAATCGGGAACGTGGGTGGGAAAGGACAAGAAACACTAATAAAGATATCGGGTCAGTAAGTTTCAACTTTCAAGAATAATATTTCCCATGTGTGAATTGAAATTTAAATTCTCCCGCGACTTCCCACAACAAAACTTGAGGTGAAGCTAAAGAGCGCGAAGAGATTTCGAGCCTCTCTTATTCTTGGCGGAAAGTTTGAATTGAATCCCAACCTCGTGTTAATTTTATTTTGTGTGTTAGTGAGAGCTGAGAGCAGCAGCAGAAGGAAAGGAACAGCGTGACAGCGTGTGTTCAGTGTTGTGGCCTGGCGATTCGTGTGAGAGGAATTAATTTGCTGTAATTTTTACATTCATCTCAGTTATTATTATTCTTAATTGTTCAGGATTATGAAATTGTGATTTCAGGTAGATTAAATTATTGCAAACTCGGAATAGATTTAAATCATAGTACATCAAAAATCAAAATATTAATTAATTAAATATTCGAATAAAAAAAATCAGGATGGGAAAGCCCCAAAAATTGAATAAAATTAAAAAAATGAAATTACCTCGAAAGTCTGTTAGTATTGAGCCAAAATCGGATCAAAATGAAGAAGAGAGTGTCAAAAACTTAACGGAAGGGCAAGATGAAGCGGCTGAGCTCAGTGTACAACGTAAGTAAATTCACTTGTATAGAGATTTATTAGTCGTATTAAGTGAAATGGGAATGAAATGAAATTAATTAATTATTTATCTTCATGATTTAAATGAATTTTGAATTATAGTATAATACTTAAGGTAATCCAACTTTTGCTTTATGAATTTGTAGTACCAGGAACGAGTGTGGGAGCATCTGTTTCGGTTTCAGCAGATAAATCCTTCAAGTCCCTTAACTTGTCGGAAGCGACACAGAAGGCTGTCGATAAAATGGGATTCAGTCAGATGACGGAAATTCAAGCGAAGGCGATTCCATATCTACTGGAAGGAAGGGATTTAGTCGGGGCTGCGAAGACGGGATCTGGAAAAACTCTGGCTTTTCTTATCCCAGTTGTGGAACTTGTATGCTCCCAGTTGAGGTAGGAACACCACTTTTGGACAGTCGTTGTACTTATAATTAAAGGGTTGACGGTTGAAGTTTAGGACGCATTAAAATAATACTATGTACACAAAAATATTGTAAATTATAATCAATATTTTATTCATTGCTTATTTGTGGTTCCAGAATGCTACAAAGGAATGGAACTGGGGCCGTTATCATTTCTCCAACGAGGGAACTGGCCATGCAGACGTTCGGTGTCCTTAGGGAAATTATGGAAGAGCATCCTTCACAAACTTGTGGACTGGTATACAATTTATTACATTAATTTTATTTTCTTATCTTTACTCCTGGGTTTTGTATGTACTAACCTTCTTTTTAATAATAGCTAATGGGAGGCGCAAATCGACAAGCGGAAGCTCAAAAACTTACGAAAGGTGTGACTATACTTGTTGCAACACCAGGAAGACTTTTGGATCATTTGACCAACACCCGGGATTTCCTTACAAAGAACCTACAATGCTTAATCATTGATGAGGCCGATCGGATTTTGCAAATAGGGTTTGAAGAGGAACTGAAACGGATTGTTTCTTTACTGCCAAGTGAGTGATTTTGTACTCGTTTAAGACTCTTAAGATGATTTTCCTTCAATACAAATTTTATTTTTATATGCGGGGAACTAGCGAAGAATATTAACTTTGAGATCTGGTTTTTTAGAGCGTAGACAAACAATGCTTTTTAGTGCAACTGCTACTACTAAAACGGAAGAACTCACTAGATTGGCACTGAAGAAAGAACCAATGTATGTTGGTGTGGATGATGCCAAAGATAATGCTACCGTTGAAGGACTCGAGCAGGGTATGTATTTTATTTGTGACGTACAATTACTTTAATGATTAAATAGTAAAAATAATGAACTAGTATAATTAACAATTAGTAAATTATAATATTACATATAGTTTCTTAAAATACTGCATTATTTTTTTTCTAATTAAATTACTTAATCAACTATTCGAATAAAATCATTGTTTTTATCCGCTATACAAATTCGATTTGATGAGAACAGCGTTTCGACAACTGTCTTTATCAGGCTTAGCGCTCAATCAGCACTAAACTATTTTTTACATTTTAGAATCAAGTAGAGTGAATAAAAGTCTAAATCGATTGTTTCCCATTTGTTCCTGGTAGTATAAAAAACTAATGCATTGATTTTAATTAATTATGTTATATAAATAAGTATACATACTCTAAATTATTATTGCGTATCATTAACACTTTATTAATCAACTGTTTGGTTTTCAGGTTATGTTGTTTGTCCTGCCGACAAAAGGTTTCTCTTCTTATTCACATTTTTGAAACGAAATCGGAAGCGAAAGGTCATGGTTTTTTTCAGCTCGTGTCTTTCTGTGAAATTTCATAACGAACTTTTGAATTACATTGATCTTCCAGTCTCATGTATTCACGTAAGTGACAAATATCTCCAGATTAAAAACATATTTTCCACGGTTCACTTATTTGTGAATTACAAACAAATATTACGAGTGATAACTAACTAAATGTTTATGTGAATATTCAGGGTAAGCAGAAACAAGTAAAACGAACCGCAACCTTTTTTCAATTTTGCAAGGCAGAATCCGGAATTTTGCTCTGCACGGATGTAGCGGCAAGAGGGTGAGTTAGTTATGTTACGTACATAACCAAACATTTATTTATATTTATGGTTGTAAACTGAAGATTTTCAAGAACGTTTAGTATAAAATACACATATTATATTTTTAAAGGTTGGACATTCCATCAGTAGATTGGATCGTACAAGTCGATCCTCCAGACGATCCCAGAGAGTACATTCATCGAGTAGGCCGAACAGCCCGGGGAGCAGAGGCGACAGGGAAAGCATTGTTAATACTATCACCTCACGAATTGCCATTTTTGCGTTACCTCAAGGCTGCTAAAGTCCCAGTAAATGAGATCGAAGTTGACTGGAGCAAAGTTGCAGATGTTCAACCTCAACTGGAAAAACTAGTGTCCACAAATTATTTCTTGCATCAATCCGCCAAGGAAGCCTACAAAGCTTACCTACGAGCCTATGACTCTCACAGCTTAAAAAGTATATTTGACGTTAGCCAGCTGAATTTGAAGGAGGTGGCCAAGGCTTTTGGTTTCTCCTCTCCTCCTCCAGCCGACCTAAGTGGACTGGGTAAACGGAAGTTTAAAGGTCGGGATGAAGAGGCGGACAAAGCAAATATGTTTCGGAAGAAGAAAGCTAGAAACCATTAAGATTTCACCGTTTGACATTCGCTTTGTAATCCAACATTTCTGAAGTGCTCGTTGTTCTGACACATAATTATATGTATACTTTACTTACACTTATATGTATATTAAATATAGCAATTATATTCAATGTAGCAAAGGTTTCTTCTTTTACAATGATCGTGTGTCGTCCTATAAATAATTGAACACTATTTTTTCGTTGTTGTTATAAAAATGTATTCTGGAATCTATATTCCGTTTTATTAGGCAGTAAGTTACACTAGAAACTAAATGTATTCTAGTTTAGTAAATTACCTAATAGTATACTTTTAGTTCCTCACACTTTCTTTTATTAATAAATACCAAATTGTCGCTCTATATTTTTTGTCTATATATCATTGTCTCACTTATTGTGTGTAAACACACATGATTACTCACAATACATACAATCAATGCATAAAAATAATTTCAATTAAAATACTACTACTCTATACATTTACTACTACCTTAAAATAATTAATAAATAAAAAATCATAATGCTCAAAAGTCAAGTCAAATGTCCCAAGGTTGGGCCTCTGATTTGGGTGAGATCAAGAGTAAGTACTCAGGATTCTACCTCTGAATTCAACACGGCCCATTAGCTCAGTTGGTTAGAGCGTCGTGCTAATAACGCGAAGGTCGCGGGTTCGATCCCCTCATGGGCCATTAATTTTGCTAATTTTTCACCCCATTTTGGCAAATTAATTAATTTTTATTATTATTTTCAATTAATTTGACAATATCAGATTAAATTGGTAAATAAATAAAATAATAAATTTAAATATAGCAATGTCCAAAATTGTATTATAATTTATAACGCATTTAGTAGCATAGCACCAAACCACTCTCCATATACGTCAATCCATTTACTTATATCTACATCGTCGGCAAAGTATCGAAAAGTACCAATTTCAACGTGAAAGGGATAGAGATTGGTACTTTCGGATCTTTCGCCGATGATATGAAAATGGGAGGAAATATAAAGAATCATAGAGTTTACAAGCGGGAAACCAATGAAGAAATAAACGAGGGAACGAGCTGAAGTTTCAAATTATTTTTTAGATTCTCACATTCAATTGATTCAATAATCAATCTTTTTGGGAAGGCGGAGCCGGTGGAGGCCAAAGAAGTTAAAAATTTGGTTGGAATATGGAAAAACAAGTTGTTCTGAGTAGAGGATCGGTAAATATTTTTCGGAATTTTGTATTTCAAATTTTATTTGTATTTTAAATTGTACTTTTTGTATTTAGTTGAATTTAATTTGTACTTTTTGCATTTATATGTATTTAATTTGTACTTTTTGCATTTTTCTGTGTTTAAATTATACTTTTTGCAGTTATTTGTATTTACATTATTTGTACTTTTCGTATTTATTTGTATTTAAATTGTACTTTTTGCATTTATTTGTACTTAAATTGTACTTTTTGCATGTATTTGTATTTACATTGCGCCTTTTGTATTTTGTTGTATTTAACTTGTACATACCTTGTGTATTTTCTTGTATATAAATTGTATTCATTTGTATTTTCACAAGTGTGTCTAATTTTGTATTTTTCCTTTATTTATTTTGTAGTTATTATTGAACTTTTTTTGTATTAAGTTTTGTATTTTTGCTTTTTACCTTTGTTTATTGTGTTCCTATTATTGAAATTTATTGTTTTGTACTTCTGATTCTGATTTTACAGTTATTTTGCACTTATGATTGTCGTTGTTTTGTAATTATGATTGTAGTTGTTTCGTACTTATGATTGCAGTTGTTTTGCACTTACATATGTATTGTTTTAATAGTTTGTCACACTTGTGTGTGTAAATTTTGTACACTTTGGATTTATGTCTGTAGGTACTCCATTGGTTGTATTGGTTTATGTTTTATACTGTATGTATATTCATTTTGATTTGTTTTGTATGTATATTTTGTAGATATGAGTACGTATTTATGCTTAATTGAGACTGCAGCCTTGTTTGATTTGGATAAATTTAACTGTAGTTTAATAATTAAACTTGTTATTATTGTCAACTTATTACATGAATAGATGAGCTTTCCCGGATGCGTGCTAAATTAAATTCCAATCAGTCATGATGGCCCCTTTGCCTTATTATTGTATTCATTGTGGACATGAAGAGCCTCAAGTGTACAAAACGTATGCGGAAGGAAACCTTATAAAATTATTGCGATGTGTAAGTAATTGTTATTATTAATTTAAATGTTTTATTTATTTCAATTAAAAACATATTAGGTTTTTTGTTGTTTCCTCAGTCAAGCTGTCAAGATTTAGTGGATCCTTATTGTGAGTATGATGCGACACTATTGTCAATCAACATTATTCTTCAGAATAAAAAAGCTTACAGACATATTTTGCTCAATACATGGTTTGCCGTAAGTACGATAAAAAATGGAATCTTGTTATCTAAATTTATTATCATAACTTTATTATAACTGGATAATAATGTGCCTTTGAGAAAATTCATATGCAGTAATTTAGTGTGTATGTATATGCTGTATTTTTCAACAGAACTTTTGGAAACTGGCAATTGTATTCCTTTTCTGTGAATCCTACTGCTCGTGGTGCTTTCAGAAAAAGGTGGAGGCAAAGGCAGATTTTGAAGATTTCTACGAATTAGAGACTAATTTCTATCGAGCTCTGCTTCGAACATCAGTCAGCACGACTATATTTGATGGACTAGTCTTAGTATTGACTTGGGGATGTTTCAAAATATTTTCGAAAAATCATTCCGTTCCCTTCTCCATGCTAACATTGTGGAAAGGACTGTGTTTGTGTAGATATGCGGTGCTATTTGAACTTGTGCCATTGATTTGGTCCTACACAGATGCCAGACCAAGGATTTTAATAGTGTTTGGCATATTCCTCCTGTCCAACCTCCAGAGTTACGAAGGTATGAGCCAGCCATGAAATAAATGTATATATGTATATTTGGAATTAAAAATAATTTTTGCTCTTGTTGTTGAATGAACATTGGAAATAGCTATTATTTGATGACTGATAATAATGACTGACTGTTGTTTTACTTTACAGTTGTGACTAGTGTTCGAAGACATACGTCATTGCTCATTCTGACTGCCGCTAGCTTATTAAGGTTTTATATGATCTCAGTCTACGATAGTTGGATGCCTACTTGAAGTCAATTACATTTGTTATAAAAATCTTTTTACAAAGTATTAAGGGACTACTGTCCAAAGAATAAATAAGTATTTATTATTATTTAATTTATTATTATTGTGCTGTTCCATAAAATATACATAGATATCTATATATCTTGATATTATATCGCTGGAATGTTTACCCAGAAGTTTCATTCAAGATTTTGTACGTGGTATATAAAATATGGCATGATCGAAATCGAAAAATACTATGTTGTGACCTTGGATTGGACTATCCTTAAATTCTTCCATCCTTTTTGCCATCTGTCCACAATAAGTTTTTTGATCCCCAAATATTGACCCTGAAGGAAGAAGGGCACGTCCCCATAAGAATTCAATATTATTATTCAGTAGTGACCAGTGACTATTCAATATGAATATTATTTAATAAAGTGTTCCACAAAAGTTTTCATTTTGCCATGACGGATATGTACATACATATATCTATACCTTCCACTTTTTAGCTTTTTGGAAAAACCCGTTTTTTTGTTTTTGAATGTATTTGTTTATGTATGACACATGATTTATTCATTACTCACATTGGTGCCTCTTGCCCTTGCCTTGCCGAACGATTTAATCTATTTTATTGTCCTTCAACAATTCAACATGATGTACCTATACCAACTTTCCATACTAATGTACATACAGCGATTACAACTGAATCCATCTTTTTAGTTTAATGAAATACAAAATGAACACAAAATTTAAATACAACAAATACAAAATAAATAAAAAAAAATTAATAGAAAATAAATATAAATACAAAATTTAAATACAAAATTAACAACAAAATTTAAATACAAAATTAACAACAAAATTAACAACAAAAACTAAAATATATTAATTGTAATTCAAGTGTGCGTATATACATACGTAATAAAAGTTGGCATACGACTGTAAAAAAATAACCATGAGTGGCCGAGGCTGACATTAAAAAATATTTTTTTTAAGACTAAAAAGAGGTTTTTTATTTAGTAATTTATTATTGCGCAAAGGGAGAAGGGGAGAACGCATGTGTTTAACATATAAGAAGTTAGTATTGGCGCCACACGTGTCACGCCACTGAACATTCATTTCTGTTGGTTCGTGAGAGGAAAATTGTATTTGCCGACGAGTGACTCAATGCTCAAGGCAAAGGGAAGAAATTGGATTTTTGTGGGAGAATTCTTCCTTCCTTTCCGTTGCGGGTCCGGTACTGTGACTGTAGTATTTACTACACATTTAATATTTAATTTCATATAATTAGATATTGTAAAACTTTGTGGATTCAAAGGTGCGTGTGATGATTCTCACACCCACTCAAAGTCAAAATCAAAACCTTATTAAAAATTGAAATTCACACTATCAGAAATAGAGCCTTAATAAGTATTATTAATTTTATTATTTACTAAATTATATGTTTTTAAAGGAAACTCAGTTTATTATTGGCGAATTCACGAATATTCATTGAGGAAAGATTATAAATAAAGGTAATTAAGGTAAAATGTTATTGATTTATTATTTTTATATATAAAGAATTAGCTTAAGAAATATTTATTATTTAATTTCAATTTGATTCAATTTTGAAGTTTGTATGATTTACGGGGAGATTTAATTTGAAATATTTTTTTTACAGTAGAAGAAAAAATTAATGGGGATATTAGACAGAAGTATAGCAAATTGCCAGAAATCATCTTGCGGGTCTTCATTGGAATTTTGGAATCGTCTATATAATTTATATAGTTAGATATACTTTAAATGCTTGTAACGTTGTAACTTATTAGGGTATTGTTCAAGGAAGTTATTTTTATAATATTATAATAATTAGTGCATCATCACCAAAAATTGTATTTGAAGGCGGAGTGCCAGTGAATTTCAAAAGTATTTTTGTGAATTGCGATACCGGTTTGTGTCATTTTATTCTAGTCGTTGGATTGTCATATTTTAATTATAAGTATATAGTCATTCACATAGAATTTGGTAGTCAGGAGCAAATTGTGACCAAGTATTAAGTATTTACAACGTTGTGTTAAGGTGGGAGTTATTATTATATAGTCATACAGTGTTATTCCTTCTGTTTTGAGGGAGACGTTGAGTAGAGGTATAAAAGCTTAGTAAGTTATCCGTTCCATCATTATGCCCGTAACGAGTGGGACTGTAGAGGATATTTTGGAGCAGCGTAGGTTATCAAATGATTTTCGGTGGGCTACAAAAACCTGGGCACCCCATCCCAGTTTTGTCCGAGGACGGCGGAAGGATGTGAAAGAGATAATTCAGTTGGTCTTGAGTAGTGACACGGTCCAAAATGCTGTTCGTGATGTAAGTGTGTACATTCTTCAATTTTAGGAATAATTTAAAAAGATTATTTGAGGAAGTTTGAATATTGTCGATATTAATTGGCAAATTTGTAACACCTGTGATGATAAAAATTATGTGTTTGTTAGGTTTGCAAAAAGGAAGGACGAATCGAAAGTGACGTTCAGAAACAAGCTCAAAGTATCATTAACGAATTGAGTCACGACTTTCATCTCTACGCTGTACGATGGTTTGCAGTGATGCTCTCGAAAATTAGTAAAAGATTGTATATGAGTATTCAGGTTAATACTGAAAAGTTGGAGCAAGTAAGTTGTAGGCAGCAAAATTATTGATTTCGATCCAGATCAGTGTACTCAGTTGTTAAAAATGGTTAAGTAATTATAGTATTGATGTCTCATTTTACCTTACAGATCAAGCAAGCCCTTTTGAGCTACCCAGTCATTCTCCTGCCCACTCATCGCAGCTACGTTGACTTTCTGCTGGTCTCGTTTATGTTTTTTCATTATAATCTACCTCTGCCAATAACTGCAGCTGGAATGGGTAAGCTGTAATAAAATTTGCTTGACATTAAGAGAGTAAAACCCTCTGGTTAATTTTTTAATCAATTCATCAGCCATTCTATATTTGATTAGTTTGTGTCTGTAACAGTTATTATGAATTTTTATTCAGATTTCATGAGCATGGCTGGAATCGGTGAACTGCTCCGCAGGTCGGGCGCATTTTTTATCCGCCGGAAGTTTGGAGGTGACGTGCTTTATTGGGCCATAGTTAGCGAGTATGTAAAAAGATGTTCTTTGTACGGTGGACATCCAGTGGAGATGTTTGTAGAAGGAACTAGAAGTCGGTCAGGGAAAGCTATTCCTCCAAAAATCGGTAATTTCTGTTCAATGAGTGTTTTAAATTTATATATCAGTCCTCAGTCTATTTTACCTGTGCTTTGTGTTACCAATTTAACTTATTTCGATGGTTCATTTTTCTCAACCTACAGGACTACTATCGGCGATTCTTGAAATGGTTTGGAACTCAGAAATTCCGGATGTCTTAATTTTGCCAATCAGTATGAGCTATGATCGCACTTTGGAAGAGAGTTTGTATGCTCATGAAATGCTCGGACAGCCGAAGCCAAAGGAATCAACTAATGTATTTTATTAATACTTGTTGCTATAATATTTATTATTTCTACTGATTAATAACTACTTCGTATTCAGAATGGATGTAATTTTGTGTTATTTATTTTTTAGGGTTTAGTGAAGGCTCTTCGTTGGTTGTCATCTCAGTCATATGGAAGCATTTACGTTAATTTTGGGGATTTGATATCCGTGCGTCAGTATTTTGATAAAGAGCGGCAGCTTCCAGTACCCCGAGAAAACGGCGTCTTTAGTAAAGCTGTACAGGACGTTGCTCTGCAGTCAATTCTTGAACATCAAAAGCATCTTATGGTTCCCATTTTCCCACTTATCGCTACTGTTATTCTCTCGAAGGTAAATTTTGAATGTGGTAATAACATTGTTTAGACTAATATTAGAATTGTCTCAACTCAGGTCCCATGTTGGAAAAAGTCTCGGTGTGCATATATGTAACTGCAATTTATTTTTGTAGATTTCAAGAGAGCGGACGACGATAGAATTTGACGAACTCGTGCATCATTTGCGAAGTTTACAAAAAATATTGGCTAGTCGAAATAATCTGGTAGGATTGCCTAATGCCAACGAACGTTTTGAACGAAACGTTTGCCTTATCCTAGAAGTACATTCCGCGTTGGTAGCTGTTAATAATCAGAGGAATAATCAACTGACACCTATTCTAACTCCGAACGTAGCAGTACAATTTATGCAATTTCAACACTACAGCAATCAGTTACTTCCCTTGATACTCCCCTGCAGTTTAGTAGCGATACTCTGCTCCAATTCGCAAATCCAAAGAACGGATGAGGACGAACAAGAACAGATCGTATCCAGTGCCAAGCTGTTTAGTGATTATACCTTCCTCCGGGAGTTACTGCAGGAAGACTTTCCTTACAATCGGGGAACTGAACTAGAGGTGAGTTCGTAATAATCTCATGGAAGTTTTCTCAATATCCTGGCAGCTTGAAGTTGCTAAATCTGATTATATAAAAACCTATATATGTACTTATATCGTGAATTTTAAATCTGAGAGTCCGCAAATAGCCAATCCCGAATAATAATGAAGTATTTGGTCTGCTAAATTGATCTTTATTGTAGTTATTATTGGGAAGCCAGATGAGGGTATTGAGGCAAAACTTGGTTTTAATTTTTCGTACCAGTACGGAAAAAATAACATAAAAGAACAAAGTATTTCGAACCAAAATTAATCATGATAAATACAGGCAATGCTTTAGTTTTGCTTCTTCCTCAATTGGAAATTATTGTAAAACATTAACTAGGTAATATTACGAAGTAAACATTAAACAATTCAATGACTAAATATTTGGTATTGTCCAAATTCATTGGTTCTAAGATTTGTAGATATTTAACAAATACTCCTGCTTGCAAAAACAATATTTCTCGCTTTAGAAGGAAACGTAATTTGGTTGAAGATAAGTGTAATATACAGAGCGTATACCTCTCGTATAGTACACGATAAAAGAAAACCCAGGAGGATCATCTCATAAAATATTATATTAAAAACAACCGGTTATTGTTTCTGTGTTGTGTGTAAATTATGATTAACGTCTTGAAATTGTATGTTTTCATTTGTTGGTAGGTGGCACCTGATTTTGCAGTAGAACTTCTAGAGAATTCTATGAATAACAATGTGACTAATTAATGTTGCGGACGTTCGTTTAATAACATTTTTTGTTTTCGGTTCTTTGGAATTCTTTGGAGATATATTTTGATGTAGCGTGAGAAAAGCAGGGTTAGGGCAGATAGGATAATCGGAAAGGTCTGAGTAATATTGGTGTGGTAATTCCCGAAGTTATAATATAGTGGAATTGAGGATTGTCGTTTATGATGATAGCGAAATGGTTTGTTTTCGCTCTGACTAATTGACACAAATGAGCGGTATCAGTAGGGAATACCAGAATTAGTTGAATCGCTGATAAAGAGTGTAGAACATACCTGAAAATTCTTGGTATTTGAAATGAAGAAATCTTCCTTGTCTTTCTTTCGCCCTTTGAATCTGTGATTATTCTTTGTGTACAGGAGATGACATGGGCCATTAATACGTTGAAGGATGGGGTTGCTGAGAAGAGTTTCGGAATCCAGGCGAGTTTATGCCTGTTGGATATCATGAGGAGTGCCGTGGAGCCTTACTTAATTGCATATTGGGGAATGACAAAGTCGCTACTGGAAGTAAGAGTATTATATAATTTGTTTTTTCACACAAACTGAAGTGGTTAAGTCATCATAATGGCTGTGAAGAAGAGCTGATTTACACTGTTATGAGTATGCACGTGTGTGATAATGTCTTATGGATAATAAGTTCTCTCTAAAATGTCCTAATACATGTAAATAAATGCAGCCACAATCTAGTAATTTCTAATTGACTGAGAGCCAGTAACTTCTATATGACCAGACTTTTGAAGTTGTTTATGGTTCTTATGCCAAATTCGAGAGCATTTTTATGGAAAATTATTTTCCTTGAGGGAAATTAACTGCTTGATGCAAAGATATACACAAGCTAACTGACGTGTACATATGCAAGGGAAGATAAGCATTGATTTAACAATATTTGTTAAAGGGTCTTTTCTTTTAGTAAAGCAGCGAGCTACATACAATTAGTAGTAGACAGGTATTAAGTTTTAAATGATCTATCATATTTTTCGTTCGTTATGGATTATACGAAGGAATAATATTCAAAATGTATTGTTGAATTTATATAGTGTAGTAATAACCCGAGAAGAAAATAAAAAAATCGTTCCAGGGTTGTGGTTATTTCTTCTCATAGTGGTTCGTTATAGGTAGCACAAGTAGCTTCTAGAGACGTAATAAGAAATACGGTATGCATATACACGTAGGTTAGGTTGTGACTATTATCTGTGTCTATAAAAAAGATATGTCTGTGTACATACACGAAGTAAAGATCGTAAGTACTGGTGGTGTATTAAACTTGATGATAATGTGCGATTCCGTCACGTACTACTACAGGTTTCCAACCGGACGAAAGACGACCCTTGTGAGATAAAGCAGCTAGGGAAGATGTGCCAGGATTTTATTCATCACCAGTTGAAAACGACTTCTCATCTGCCCAAACAGTATGGAGCTCTATCACTTGAGACGCTCAACAATGCTATCTTATCTTCTGTCCAGTCCCTTGCTACGGCTAAAGTCAAACTGTGAGTTGGATCTATTTTTCTAGGGTATTACCTTGTCCTTCCTCGCTATGTTGCTATACATATACAAATTTCTTGGGTACACCATATCTTCCCTATATCAGACATTTCCTATATACTTATAAATAGATACAATGTTTTCTCGGTTCCACCTGAACTGTTGTGTTTCAAAACCATTGCCTTTTTGCTTTTAGGAAGGACACAAGGATTGTACGTATACCTAGGTAATTTCGTCTCTAAAACATGGTTTTGCTTCTGGCCAATGCAATGTACAAAGTAAAATGTGCTGTAATTACGTGTTAATTATCATTACTGCCAGGACATACATTTGAAAAATCCATGAGTAAAAGAGGGTATAGGTACTAAATGAAATAGGGAGAATGGCATTCAATCAGTCAACTATAATATTGAAAAGTGTAGAAAACGTTGTTTTCTTTGATTTAAAACATTGAAGTAAATCAGTTGGTATTTCTGACTACCGTAACTTTACTACAATCATTGCAAGTTTTGAATATTCACTAGCTCTAGAATCTGAAGAGTAAGATTTTAAAGTCTGATGTCGGTTCGTTATTGAGTTTTTGATGCATGGAAAAATGTCATATTGCATTGCAATTTTGTATTTATAATTTCCAGAGATGGTGGGTCGTTTGGTATTGTCGTCCAAGATGTTCAACAACTTTCAAATACCTTGGATTGTCTCGGTGAGTTATGACCAAATATTACCTTTTGGTGCAATGTGATATATTTTAAACTGTGAAACTTTGGTATCTTGTGATATTTTAAAGCGAAACTGAAAAATGTAGGGATTAAGTGTAGCAGATACTTTAGCCAGGTCTTAGGGTCTGTCTGTATGGCTTTCTATGTATAAGGGTCTCGTAAAGGCCTCTCCATATGTTATCCTATATGGGCCTCCTAGGAGGCCATATGGATATATTTACAGTCCACCACAATTTCACTTCAACCAATTTCCTTTCATGTAGGATGTTTAATGAAAAGAGAGTATGTATAATGTAAGCAAGTTTATACAAAAAATGTGTTAATTATTTCGTTAAGGGTCATTTCTGTCTTTCAGCAGGCCATATGCTTTTGAATTAACCGGTCGATGTAAGTATACTTAAGTAATGTAGATTGTGTCACCGAATGTTTACAAAGTATTATACGGTTGAGAATATCTTTGAAGTAGGTTTATAGGTGATATATTTTCTTATCGACGTTGTAAATCTAGACTCATGCACGCAATCTAATGTACTTATAGAAGCTATGAGTTGTGGTAGGGTACCTGTGAAATTTAAAGTTGATTTACTGTTTTGCACGTAAGTAAATATCTTTTAGGGGCTTAACGCTACTGTTCGCTTACATTTTACGCTTTTAATAGTATACTGTATTTGTATTTAATAATTTTTTCTTTTGTGTCTACACCTAAAGATATCTGATTTGTTGTCGAAGTATTTTATATAACCAGCTTAAGTTTGGCGACTGATGATTGTCCTATTCGGTAGCAGTTTTGCATTTTATTATATTTTTGCTGACTTAATTTTGGCTAATTTTAGTCCAAAGTTGTCCTCCGTCGTTTCCAATTCATATTGGTCCCTCAAGAAACCCACTTCCGATTTAGTTACGCATTTACATACATATACTTTAAGTGTGTAGGGTATGCAGCAGGATTGTGTATGTATAATTCATAAATAGGGGTTTTGCGTTCTGGCTTCAGCATTTGATAGTTGTCGATAATTGATCCTTTATGAGTCAATAATCTTACACGACAAGATTGAAAGATGGTGGATTGCAAGTTGTACATATATCTACTATGGCAGTTGTTCCATTCAAGGTCTCAATATAACATGGATTATTATTGTTATTGCTAGTAATTAGAGTGAAGAATTGAGAGGAGTAGGAAGTTTTGAACTCAGTTAGTTTGGCTCATACGGATAAAAGATTGTACGGATAGTGAATGAGTTTGGGCGCAGTAGTAGTAGGAGGTAATAATAACAAACTGACAAAAAAGTAAAGACCGGCCGATCCGAAACTGAAGGGTCCAGATTTGCTTAGGAAGCAAAAAGGTGTACATCCTGTAAATACCATAGTTGGTATAAACTGTAATTTGTTGCTGTTGTTCGCTTCAGGTGAAATCTGAGAGATGAGTAGACTGGGAAAGGTGATGACCCCATGCCTCCAACACCCTGCAATTAACATTTTGACTCGAATCTTAAAAAGTAATCTGTAACTTGTTCTTTTCCAACAACTTTTTTCGGAGGTGACTCCCTTCTGGTTAAAAACTTTTTAATCTTTTCCCTTTCTCTTCCTCCCAACGCCTGCTTTAAAGTTGTCTCATTTCATTTGTTTTAACAATTAGAATACAATTTACGAATTTTTAGAACAGCGTTTTGTTAGCATTTGTACTACGTAGGAGGAGTACTTGCTATTTTCTTGTAATTTTGTATAGCATCATGCGAATATTTTTTTATTTACTAGTACTCATCTAGTTTTTTAATTGAAAATTTTGCTGAACATTAACGTATCTACTACTACTGCTGGTCATTCTAAAAATATATTTTCTTGAATTGATTAATATTGATATATGCATGTCCCGCATATAAATCCATGCTTGAAACTTTGTGTCTTTTATACGTAGCAAAGTGTAGTGCTTCTGACAAAAAATCTGGAATGATGTGATTTATTGAATCATGCAGAAGGCTGTACCTAATTTTTTGGTACCTTCTCTCTCTAAGTTTTAAGGAGATTAAGCGTATCTGCGGTGGTAGAAATTCTTCATACTTTCATATACACGTGTTATATCACAGGGTACTTTTATACGATTGTATATTACATCCTTTAGTCTTCTGCTTGTCTAGCATGATGGTTCGAGGAATTTTCTTTGTCTGTTTGTGAATGTGTGTCCTGACTAACAAGAGAGATGATACAGAGAGACAAGATTGAAATGCTAAAGATGAAAAGTGGAGAAGTGTTTGAAAAAAGATGAGTTATAAAAAGGCTTGTCACAAGAATGAATTCATGTACATACATACATATGTGCATACGTCTATACTATAAATACTATGGCTTTCCCCTGTTTCTAGAATCTCTCAAGTTGCCGATGCATGAAGACAGACTCACAAACACGAGTACTAAATTGAGGACTTTAAATTCTCAACCTTCCTAAAGTCGTGTTAGTCCCTGAAAAGCTGTGAAGTGACTAGTTACTTCTTTTTGACCGCGTATATTATCCTAACTATCTACTTGGGGCTCGAATTGTAATAGGTAATCACGTTTGTCCGCAAGGTTTTACCTGTGACTTAACTGTACTTACATACGTCTGTATAGATTCACTATGCTCGCAGTTTTAGGAAACTCTCGCTCAGCCCAGTTTTTACAGGCTTGTTTGTAATAATTTGGTTCAAGGTCACAAAGTTTTATAATACGTAAACTATAATATTTCATTAGATTGAGGTTTTCCAAATTAGAACAGTGTCAATGCAGGATAAAAATTAAACAGAATTAGTTTAGGTACATAGAGTGCTACAACACATATAACTTACAACAAGATGTGCCTGTAAATATGTATTACTAACAATAAGCATAAATACTTCTTCAGTGTTATCCTCAGAACTGGTAACTTTTCGAATAGATACCTTAATTGAGTCGATGAAATATAAGTATACCTAATAATACATACTTATTTATGACTTGAATGGCAGTAACGTAATAGAAGTTTTCCATCTGAACGGCATTAACACCCATGTTAATTTTGCGCTCTTCCCCGCTCACTCGGGTTGTGCTTCAATCCATTGTTCATCAGCTTGATCTCATCTGCTTTTTGAGTCTCACATTGGCGAACAATGAGCTCACCGCGTCAAGCTATTCCCAGGTTTATAATAACACATTGGATGTATGTGTGTACAAAGCAGTTGGCTGTGGGTATTTATGAAGATGCATTACAGGGAGGTGTTGCTTTTCTTCCGAAAGTGTTCATCGCTTTATGCTATAACTGTTGGCTACTTTTCCCGTCGTAAAGTTTCTTCAGTCATTTGTTATTGGAGTCACAATTTAATGTGACAACTTTTGTTTAGTCTTCTCTACAAAGTATAGCAGTAAAATAAAATAGTTTCAAACACTTGGGCTTCAGGAATTTTCTTTCAGGAGTCCATATCTTTGGCATCATAGATGTAATATTAGACAAACTGAGACAAACATTCTATATAAAACCTAAATTAGCGAATCATGAATTACTTAATGTGGATATTTACTATTCTGGGCAGGCAGTGATTACAATTCCTTTTTTTTAATTTTGAATTTGTATTCTTGATAATATGTAGACAGGTGAATATTCTATTTACTCATCTACATGTAAAAGTGGCACTTCCAAATTTTAGAGCACCTTTATTTTTCGGATTGAGGATCTTCGTAAATACATCTCGATTATACTGAATCATTTATTTACTTACATGAATATCTATCTACCTAGGTACAAAATAAATTTGGGATTTGTTTGTGGTATTGTAAGAATGTGTAGGAGAATAACTCATGTTTTTCTAGGCGTTCAAGTTCAAAACCCGATGGTTCATGGGTTGTAGTTACTCATAAAGGATAGAGGGAAAAGGAATCTTATATGGTATGCAAGACGAGCGAGTTTTTGGACCTAGCTGCAAGTTCCGCTGTTTTCAATCATAATCATTTCATACGATAAGGTTTAAGCCTGGGCATTCAGGTTGCTCAGTATACTTCACATGTGTGTATGTGTATGTATCTGTGCCTAATTACATGAAGTTGAACGTGCTCAGTGAAGGAATTCTTATTACATTAACGATAGTAGTTCCTTTGTATGGCGTGAGCTGTGAGGAAAGGGAAAGTACGTACATACATGCATACGTCTATGTGCGAATATATGTTTGAGAAATAGTTTTTGTATCTTTATCATTAGCATTAACTCAGCGTCACACAGGGGATTCGAGTAAAGAAAGTACTTGTGTAATAACTCAGTATGAATCTTGTAGGATGTTGAGTTGATTCTATTATGTTTCTTGCTCATATTTTCAAGTAAAATCTCTTTTACTGCTGATGATGGGCTGCCCTTGGCATGGGCCCATTGATGCTGTGCAATTGCTGATTGCGGGTGTAAGTGTTGTAGGCTATGTAGATATATATGTAGTTATGAGGTTATACTAGACAGTATATTGTATGTGTATGTAAGTGGTTATTTGTGTTGTGCATGCCTATATTCGCATCATTTAAGCACATTGTATACATGGAAGCTGAGTGACTGGATGGATATTCATGGCGCAAAAAGAAGTTTACCCGGTGTAAGTCCATAATGTACGCTACGTGCATGCACGTTTGCAGGGTCGTATCTTTGCCATGTGGTAAACGACGGAGGAAGTGTGACATAGTGAAATATAGTATGGTTTAAGTGTAGGTTAAAAGATTTGTTATACAACTTTTGCTGGATGTTTCTTACTTTTTTTTATTTCGTGTGTTAAATGTCTACCATTTTGTGTCCGTATCGTTATTACCATGTGAATGCGATGCAGTTCTTGTAGAAACATAAAAGTTGTATCAAAATAAGTTGATTTTGGGCATAAGTGTAACTTCATGTTGTTCGTTGCTGTTGGTAGGTCTCTTTTGTGCATGGTATGTGAGAGTGCCTATGTTGTCTGGGGTTTTTTAAAAATGCGAGGGTTCCGAATTTGGTATACAAGGGTATGTAAAAGCGTATTGTATTTAGTCACGCTTGCACTGGGAGGGATCTTGATAAGATAGTCGATGATGGCGATGATTTGACAAAGAAATATGTTGGTTAGCTCTCGTTTGTTCCTTGTTTTTGCATCATTCTAATGCACGTAAAAGATTCTTTTGTGTTTTCCATTTAGGTAAGTGACTGCATAGATCAGGCATCCCCACTTTGGGGACCGCGGTCCACAAGTCGACCGCGTCTTCCTGTCAAGTGGACCGCGTCCCAATACTC
>JAQGAK010001150.1:0-39091 GCA_034696945.1 Lipothrix lubbocki
TCACTGGTTAAGATCTTTTGCCCTGTTTAGTTACTCAGGCAGTAGTGCTCTTAGGTCTCAGGTGCATATGGAGACGTGAATAAGGACTTTAGTACCTTGTCATGGATTTGCAGAAGTGTGTGTGTGGTGCGTCCCTAAAGACACGATACATATAATATTAGTATAGTATACTTACAATATGAGAGACTTGCATGAAGCTTATGATGACATAGCGACTTGCATGCGCATTTTACACTTAAAAATTTTGCATTCAAAGTCGCATCCGTAAGAGAATAAACAACGTTTTGAGAAAAGTGGTTATGTACACGCATTACAATTATGAGTGCTTCAAATTCACCAAGTATAGACGAAGTTTTTATTAGAGTTGATTTTGTATGAATGCATCTAAATCGTCTTTGCAGTCATTTGATGCTTCGTCATATTACTACTAATTCTAAGGACATAAAATTGAATATCCATGTTTGTTTTTACATTTAAATAACGCTCATATTTCCCTGTTAAGGTTTGATATTACCTTTAAATTCATATCTGGTGACAGTCGTGCTGTTAGCTGGTTCCTTACCAAAATACTTTGTAATTGTTTCTTATAACATATAACTATAATTCAATAGTTCGTGTATGTATATGCAATATAATTTCTGTATGAGTTTAATCTTGTCTGGGAATATCCTATTTGGATGCATAAACCGGCTTGAGTTTAAAGTAAGAGTGGGTACAGAGTAAATCAAAACGAATACCAACTCGATAAGCAGCCTAAAATATTTTTTGTGTAGAAATTGGCATACCTTTATCATTTCATTTTGGAGCATATATACATACCTATACCTATAACTAGGAGCTACTAATAGAAAGTGAAGATGTTTAGCAAATGATAATATCTCACGCCTTATTCTATATATTGAAGTTTCATAGCCTTGGTTGTTGCAAGTATTTACCTGTATTCATTTCTACAGAGATGAAATTGGGAAGGAATGAATGTTACTAAAATCACATGTGTACATATTTAGTGCATCAAAGCATGGATATGCAAGTTCAATGCTGTCTAAGCTCCATATGCATACATATGGTGAGAGAATTCCTTCTCATGCTACAACGATTTCCTTGTGTCTGCTTTTAGTTTCTCATCTTACAATAATCATCAAGAGAGTAAATATATATTATAAATGGCTAAATACATGTGAATGTGGCACATCAAAACACTTATCGTTAAGGAAAAAATTGCTGCTAATATATATCTTACTATACACGGACATAAACGATCGCTTGCTTTCTTTTCGTTACAGTTACACCCATCATGCTGAGACAATTTTTATGATGCTCTGTGTGCTGTTAGTCTGATGAGTGTTGTTACAATCTTTCATTTTGTCGATACGGATTTGAAAAAACTTTACAAATTAAATAAACATGTACATATACTTGTGCCATTCAAAATTTTTAAATGTCAACTGCAGAAGGCCAAATCTTCAATAATTACTTTTGTTCTATTCATCCACCCGCAGGTTCGACAGCAAGGTGCATGATTTTGTTTTCAAGTATCTATACATCATATTTCTCAGCTGTAAAAGTTGGTTTCAATGCAATTAATATTTGCAGACAAAATATTAAATCCGAGTATATGAGGTGGTGCAGTCATTACGGCGCCAGGTGACGAATGTTCTTGAAAAGAAAATTTTGTACTAATTACAAGTTCTTCAGTGTACTGAACTAGCGTTAATTTTCAATGTCGCCCTCCCATAGAACGACAAGAATGAATTGATTTCTTAAAATTCAAAGGGCTATGTGTTGGAGAGCAAGAGAGAAAATATTGCCATCCGGTTGACTTGCAGGGAATGAGAGAGAGAGAGAGAGAGAGAGAGATAATAAGGTGGAGTACCTTCCTCCGAGTACGTACTTACAAACACTACATTCAACATTTTTGTTATTTATATTCAGTCAGTGAAAAATGGGTATGGCTTTGTATGGGCCATGCCATGCGTCTATGAATTCACCCTCCCTTGGTCTGAAAATGGTCAACTTTATTAACTATGGTGCCATACTATTAACATGGTTACAGTGTATTCAACGTCTGCAGGGCTGCATTTTTCTGCCTGTTGTATTATATATTACGATGTTAAATATGCCGGCGACAAGTCTCAAGTTCTTCATTTACATACTCTTGAGAAGTAAAGATCCATTATGGACTCTCACTATTTTACCTTGACCATTACCTTCCTTTATCGTAATGTTTTTTTTATTTGTCTTCCACCTCTCTCACATCTCGCTGTCTTCCTTTCTTTCATCTTAACTATGCACTACAACAATGCTGTATCATAAACGTAAGCTTTATATACTTGTCTCGATTCTGTACATGTCTTCTTAACAATAACAATCTCATCGCTGGTGGACTTTTGCTCTTGGGGTCCCTACGCACCGAATCGACCCCAAAAATGTGTAATTTGAGCAAATTACCTACGACAATACATCAACCTGGCAATGAATTTTCCCAGAAATTCAATTTCTACAAACATTAAACGCCAAAACAGCGTACTTTGCAAATCGCAAGCTGGTACCTTGATTCGTATCAAATCATGTATGTTAAAGATAGGTAGAATAGGGTCGTTCTGGGTTGCGAATCAATTTCTATGCGTTATTGGTGCAATCATTGAATAGCAGCTTGCAAGTGAAATACGGATATATACTATCCATTAACCTCCGTTGCATTTCAAATCATCCAACAACTTGAACTCGTGACTGTGAATCATGTAACTGTCATCATCATCATTATACATCTACTAAAGCAATGGACATTCTTGTCTCGGTGAGATTTCATTACGATAGGAATCGTATCATTACTAAAGTGTTGTGAACATGCGAATATACTCAAATCATCGCTTCAGTAACAACAAACACCCAAAGAGAATGAAAAACTTTGACAAATGATGATGCAGCTATAAACCACAGGCAATGCATGGAAAGTGCAAAAGATGAATTCATGTTGTTTATCAATTCTGGTTTATTTTTGACATGTTTTTAAATACGGCGAGACCAACATGTCGAGACTACAATAACGTGAAATAATGACTAGAAGGTTTCAGTATACTACAGGCTTAACAGTTTACTAAGGATCAACTGAACTGTATTATTTGTGAGGTTCGAAAATAGACCTTTAAAAATGCCTTCAATAAAAGATGTCATATTTGCAGTTATTTTTTAGATTCATATGATACATGCTAAAGACACTATAAGAACCGTTAGTTAAATTCGGAGACAATAATCCAAGGGTTCAAGCTTTTTAACGGTAATAAACGACGGAAATAGCTGGAATAATATATGAAAGTAAAAAAAATAGGGTTTGAGCTCATCGATCAGGAAAGTGTATATACATATACTGACGGGGGTTAAGAATAAACGAAATGGTATTTGACAGTATACCTAAATTTATATGCATTCATACCTCCATACTCCATACCCGCGCTATAGAGTATTACAGGTGTCACTTAGACAATATCCTATAGGTATATGTGGAGTTATTATTACAAAGCCGAGTGAAAGTTTTTTCCTCAGGTCAGCTTTGACATCTTTTTTGTCATACAAGCCTGCCCATTCTCTGGCGAGTATTATTAATGATGTCATGAGTGTCTTGAACAACTTGAATAAGTTTACACCAGGAACTTCCGTTGTCGCTTATGAAACTTTGTGTAAACAAATAGTTCAATCAGTGCTCTGGAAGGATTGTTCACACTCATTTGACATGATTATATAAAAAGTGTTATACAATTTTGGAAATCATAATTTACTGTTTCGTTTTAAAGTAAACTCAAATATTAGAATCAGCTTCCGTTACTCTATTTTCATTTAAAAAATTGGAATCCATGTGACAAATTTTATATTCTACCAAGTCGGATAAGAAGCAAAGAATAATTTGTGCGCGTGTGACAAGGTGTTATCTAGTTATTTTCACTAACCTCACGTTTTTTGTTCAAAATTAATCATATTACCTGAACTCAGTTTGCGTTCTCATCTCACCCAGTGTACATAGGTTCTCCGGTCAAGCCAAAAGTTGCACAACTCAACTCCTTTGCAGAGCTTATTTGACAACGTTGAAAGGTAATACACAATCCAATTAGAATTGATCGTTTCAAAAAATTGTATTGACACATGAATTGAGCTTACTCAGTAATGGGATAGTGTGAGCCAAGTCGTATTATATTACAGTGCAGTCAACTGTGACGACGGGGGATTCTTTCTGATAGAAAATTCAGTTGTAATATGAGTTTAAGTCATAACCAGGGAAGGTACAATTGACCTGACCCTCACCTAAATTTAATCGTGGTCAAATTAATTTATGAGCTACATCAAGTAAATACTTAGCTTGCGCATCATGCATATTAGAGACGACTGCCCATAGTGCTTATGAAGATTGATTTCGTAAATTAATAAGACCTGAAAATATTTTTGTTACGTTACTATACATTAAAAACTACATTTATATTTGTAAGTAGACATGGAGCCAAAGTAGAGAGATTGAGATGTGCTATTAAGAATTGAACAGGATCTGGAAGTGCTCTCTTTTTTATAGTATTACTCAGGGAAAATTTGGTCTTGGCTAGAGGTCTTCAATAATCCACATAGGTACGCATAGAAGGATAAAGGCCCAAACGAAAATTTAGGTTGACGCCGCGTCAGAAAAGATAAAAGATATTGGTTCTTGGTTGATTTTCTAGCACGCATTTACTTATATTTGTGCTATATGTGTTTCTGTAGGCACATAGGTAGTATAAGTATGCGCTATAGGTAAACCAGAATTCAGGATATACATTTAGCTTCAGCATCAATCTCATGACTTTCAAGATTTTTGGTTACGATCTAAAATGCTTGAGTTTACCTTCGGATTTAGATTTTGTCTGAATCGATCGATATACGTACATATAACCACGGATCATATTTTTACCTGAGATTAAATTCAATTCTTAGATTTCCCCCATACAATATCTTGTCGTCGGATATTACTTTCTACTGCTTCCTAGTATGTACTTGTGGAAGTTATTATTGTACAGGAAACGCTTTGTATATATAGAAGAGGATTAGGTTGCAAAATCCCCATTCATCGATATGTTGTAAATCTTTCTTTTAGAAATAGACAAGAAATAGTATGTAGCATATTTGAGAGTTCTAAATATAAGAACGAAAGCTAAAATGCAGAAATATATAAGTATGCATATCCGTATATTCAATAATACGCACTACAGGTATGAACATGAATTCGTATGAATATAATTTCTAACTGTAGAATATATTTTGAATTCAAGAATATAATGGTGTAGAAAAATTCAGAAAATATGTAAATGTATTGAATTATTAGATTGGTAAAATTTACATCCGCGTGAAGTCCCTAAATATTTCGGTGAATTCTGGCGCACGACCACGTTTGGGTACTACCTTCCCTCTCAATCCCGTTGTAAGTCGTAAACGCAGTACTGGATAGCAATACATACTGCTGTAAGCATAAACTTTCACACGGCACGAGTTTACTCGGAATTTGTGACACATACCTAATAGCTGTTATTTGAGCTGACTGCCCGTTAAAAATATGAGTTTAATGAATCGTAATAGCTAGATGTAAGCACATTGACAGGAAAAGCTAGCCCTGTTATTTACATATGCATAAGCTACACATTTGGTATTATATGTATGACTTCATAAAGCCATTCCACATGCTCTTTGGTGTATACTGTAAGAGATATTTTTTGGGACCCAAAATGGAATTCATCAAAATTTCCAAACTGAACTATTCTTTTAAACTTGACAAGAAAATCTTTAATATTTATTGCACATATTATAAGTCAACTCTCTATAGTATGAAATACAAAGAATTGAACCCTTAATTATTTACAATAAGTCAAGAGGAATGAGCAATGTTTGTATTTACGACAAGGCTACTCTGTCTTGATAAACTTTCTCACGTCATTTCGAAGCACCTTCAAATATCAAAGAATCTACCCTCTGATAATTGAATTCACTTTCTGCAAATAATGACATGATTGGTCATTATAAAATGACCAGTCATATTTTCTACATTGAATTAAACTGATTTAAGCTTTAAATAAAACAACAATATTTGTACAGCATTTACAGTTTATAGATACTTACCTATTCACGCAACAAAGTTTGTGATTAGATTTGCATAAAGAAGAGGCTTTCATAAGAGTATTTTGTGGGAAATCAACGTATGTTTGCAATTACCTTGTCGTGTACAAACGATACATGCTATATAATTTCAAAGTGCAAGGTTGCTATACCGTTTCTTTTAGGTATTGCTAGACAACTGACAAATAACGATATCAAGTTGAAGGTAATAAAATGTCAGAAGGGTAGGAAAATATTGGTCATGGCAGGGATAAATGTACCAGACTTCCTTGTAGATGTTCAAGTACTTCAGTGAAAACTAGTATTATGACGTTTGGTAATGCAAGAGAAAAATTGAATATTGTTCAAATTTATTCCGAAGTTAATCTTTTAGAGGGATGTCCATATGTATATTATATTTAAAAGTATAATCTACAATATAAGGATAGTTTATATTTCATATGTGTAATTTAGTAGGAGCATAAGTGTAAGTGAGCATCCTTGGATTTTGTTGACAGAAAGTTTCAGTATAATCTCAACTAACACCATAGAAAATGATGAAAGAATTCAGCTAGTGTACAGTTGATTGTAAATTACCAACTAATCGTAACATCTGTACTAAACATGTGTCTCTATAGTTATATAGCGAGGATTTCCCCATTCTCATGTAAATGTTGCGGTGGATAAGTTTTGGAAGCATTTCTCTAATTGGAATTTTTACCGATTATGATGTTATAAGGTGTATTTTGCCTGTTCATCTTCTTCTTACTGTCGTTGGCCAAGCGAAAGAGAAAGGGCTTGTTTGATTTGAAAGTTTACGATCATGCTATAGAGAGCCTAGAATGTATAATTCATAGTGTATTACGAACAGAGAAGATGAGAGCGAGAGATGTATCTCTCGCGTGTGTACACACATACAATACACTTACGGAGCTCACTATAGCTGAACTATCTGCCCCTAGTGACTTGATCGAGTGAGACTCGTTCCCAGAGTTTGCATTTTTAGCATTCATTATCATTCGTCTAAATATGATGAACAGCCAACGGATTCAACTAACCATGCTATTTGGTATATGAGATATTCATGAATGAGCATAAGAATAAAGAGCTGCCGCTTTCCTTGACGCGCCGTACCGTCCGTAACGCATTATGATATCCTATCCCAATAACGTGCAGATAAAGTCTTCACTTTAATGTTAGACCAGCTATTAAACGACACTTGAACTATAAATAAAGATCGTGTTGTATGGAGGTAAAAAGTTTAAATAGAAAATTAATTGCAGATTGGCAGAGAAGGGGAAGGTTAGTCGGTCTTGAAAAGAAATTCAAGATTACTGGTAATAGAATCTACATGATACGTTCTCACTCTAGGTATAATTATCTTCTTACTACTAAATCCACGGGATACATATAAGTAAACAGATCCAAGACATAAACTATGTTCGCAATGATGAAGTTTTGATATTGTGCGCGTGGAGAGAGAATTGATTGCAAGATATGATCAAGTGGCGATGTGGCAAAGCATAAAAGGGAGAAGAAAAGAGTTAGAAACGGAACTGATAGAGTGTTGTTCAATTAATTTTGATTACCTATCGATGTCTTCCAATCAGCTGAATGGCCTGTTAACAAGATAATCAGTGAGCTTACGATCATCATAAAGAAATTTAATAGCATGGACTTCAGCTAATATGGCCAAAGAAAAAAATTTACCATTGCAATAAATCAAGTCAAATTAATTCTATTCTGTTGTCTTCTTGTCAATTTTCGGGGAGTGAGCGCTCTTCAATCTGTTGTTGTGCTATGTCCATCTGGCTTTCAATCTGTAATCGAATTTTCCCCGTATTTTCTATCTGTAAAGCTGAATGCTCATTGTATATTTTCTATCGGCGTTGTCGTCCAATGAGTCACAATCTTCAGCAAAATGCAGTCGTATTTTCATCATGCTTTCCAATCTCAAGTCGTATTTTCATCATGATTCTCAATCTGTAGACCTATGCATATCGTATACAACTGTAGCTACAGATATACTGTCCAATGAACATTAAATCTATCCTGTGAACAAATACCTCTATATTTATATTTTACTCAACCCGGTTCCTTGTCAGGAACACGATCTTAATAGAATACCTGACTGGTTTTATGCCTATTCAATTCGTCACTGCATCATCATTTTGAAAAAAAAGATGTGAGAAAAGAAACTTAAATGGAAATTAAATGCGGAGTGTCAATGATTGAATGTACAGTTGTAAAGGCTTTTGGGATATGCAGTTATAAAAACAAAGCGAAACTGAAAGTAACAATTAATGATTAATTACGTTTTAACGAGAAGAAATTCTCATGTGTAGCATTCTTGAAAGAGGCAAGGAAGAAATTTCTGTGCAGAATCAATTTGTAATTATGACAACTGTTAAACGACGCTGCCGAAATTACAGTCGGGATTACCTTGTGCGCTCACGGGTTGTATTACGAGGAAAATTGCAGTTACTACCTATACGCTACTAATGTGAAACACTAGAATGATTATTTCCTACAGTTCAGTATATTTGTATGTATACAGCATACAACATACATGTATGTAGATAGAGGGAAATGAAGGAAACCTACCTACAGATTTTTCTATTGTGAAAGTTGATATGAAGCTTACATGGGTTAATAACTGAGGATTGAGTATGCCTTGTTATGGCATAATCATCAAGGTAAAGTTGAAGTTCATTGCTATTGCCACAAGCTTCTATAGACGATATAGGAACAGTAGTCCATGTTTATACAAAAGTATTGCAACAGGCATGATTGTTGTCCCATTATATATGCCGTTGGGCTTGCTTCTGTTTTGTAAGTTCACTTTCGAATACACTGCTGTAATATATTGAATTGTGAATGTGTGTAGGTTTTTTCATGTATAGGTATATATAAGTACCTTATAAGTGAATTCAAGCTTGTCAGTATTATTATTGTTGATTTGGAGAAGGCACGAAAAGAAGGAAAACAAACGAGACGAAATCCTACGCATTTTCACGCAGCTCATTTAATTTTCATTTGAGCTTTCAAATTTGTCTCTAATTTCCCTTTCCCATTTTTATTTTAAGGCGTAAATTGCACCTTTCCAAATAGTATATACATATACCTAAAGAACGAATTCTAATGCTTGAGGATCATCTCGTTGAACATTTCGTGGCTGTTTGCCTGTGTACTAAAATGAATTTCTATTTAATCTTTGTGAATTCCTTTGTTTCCGTAGTTTCATTACGCTGTATGTATATTAAAAAGGGTTAAACGATGTTGTAGAAGCTATACTCAGAGTCCTAAGTTGTACACCCTTGGTCATTTTACAAGTTGGGAAACATTCCAACGGCTAGTTTTGTTTGTGCGAGAAGAGTGTATGTGCGGTTTTTTGAAGTTTTTGCCTGCTCGCCTGGATATAAAATGGAATGATGATGATACTGAAAATACGTTGGAAGAACTTCAATTAAAATTCCTTCTTTATATGTTGCATTATATGAGCACTTACTTTCATATAAGCTTTTACTTACAGCAAGCGAGAAAATACCTGTGGCTAAACTTGGAGCTTACCTCCAATAATAATAATCGTGCTACTTGAGTCTACATTCTTTTACTCGTATGTATATTGGAAGTTCAGGGAGGAAATAAGCATCAGAGTATCAACGCACACTTACCATTCGACTCACGAACTGACCCAGTTTTTTCCACCAATTTCGGTCCTCGTGGGATAATTCGTTTTGTTTTTCCCCGACACATTTCATTGCAGTTGCGTTCACGTGCACTTCGTCAGAATTATGCTGAAAGGTTTCCACGTGGTTAGCTAATCTCATGCTAAACTAATCAGGGTTTATTCGAATTCTTATACTATCTTGAAAGGCCTGGAGTTCAGTGGGAAATATTATAATTAAAATCATTTATTCTCGACGATTAAGCCCGTAGTCGTACAAGCATTTTTCCTTTTTACATGCAGTTTTATTAATTACAACAAGTATTAAGAGTTGCATCTTTTGTTTTTTAAATTACATCGTTTCTTCATTTAGCTTGCTTATAAGCTATGTAATGTATGTATGCACTAACAGTATACTATACACAAGGAAGCCAACAAATTCTTTAACGTTAGTAATGTCAAATTCATCAACACAACAAGGTTAAGTTATGTCAAATACTGTAATCGTAAATAATTCCCAAATCTAATTCAGAGTATCACTATTTCATGGCCCATTACCTTAATACAATTTTCATTAGTTACTCTACAGCTTCTCCTTCTTCTATTTTCTAATTCACAGTTTCTTCTGTTTTTACAGGCCAATAAAAATATTTCTTAAGAGTAAATGCTCAGTAATAATATTCTAGACTTTAGTAATATGGAGTTTCAAAACTTACTGAAAAGCTTCTCACAGACAACCAAAATTCCGATGCAATATTCACACGTGGAAGATTCATTCAGGCGTGAATTCAAAGATAATAATGCGAAGTGATGAAAAGGCTGGAAAATGGAAATGAAAGTGTGTTGTAATTGTTAAAAAATGGAAGTAAAAATGATATGTGGATCCATTTCTACCCAGTCATTTTCATTATTTCATCCTTTTCGCACGTTATTAGTGGCATGAAAACGTTATCTCGAACTTGAGTGCACTGAAAGATTGTAAATATATGGGGTTACAGTCACTGTAACCAACAGCATGTGCGAGTGCGATGATGACTCACACGTCTGAATGCTGAATGAAAAAATGAAACCAGTAAGACAAGGACAACAATGCAAGTTATTAAAGTGGTCGTCCTTCAATGGTAATAAGTTCACAATCATAGACGTTTGGCTATACATACGTATACACAAAAGAGATGTGCACATCCACTGCATGCTAACAAGAATCTCAGTGTAGCAAGTTTTAGTGTATGTATTTCCTCTGCTAATAGTGAGGTTACCGGCGGTCATCCGGAAGTCATTTACCCATTCAGTTTCTCTTTTACACAATTATTACTTACACAAGTAATGATGCATTGGCTTGCTGTATAGTCATACAATACAATACCTGTGCTATGTAGTCATACATGGTGGCTTGGGTATTTCTCTCTGTCAGTCTGTTAGTCAGTCACGAGGCTCTGTTCTCTGGCATCCATTTCTTCCGCGCAATTGTTTACATCCCATATATGTCTGTCATTTCCGAATCAGACTTCTCTCTCAAAGCATACCTTCGCGTGTGCACTTATTTAAGCTACATGTATGTATACAAGTACAAATTTAATGGTGTACGTAGAACTGTTGCATTAATTGCTATATAGTATACCCAGGATGTGCAGTATATCTACGTTGCTTATGTTTAGTATGAAATAAAATGAGCTTAGTCAAAATCTTCATTTTACAGGTACATGTGTCCATGTTTTCACCGGCAATTATTAAACAATAATTATTTTTGATTGCTATCTCGTCTGATGAGTACCCCGTTATTAAAAATGACAAACTAATTTATTTTCGGACTAAAAATTGAAGTACTGATTTGTGCTATATCTGTCTGTTTTGCTTAATGAATTCTTGCATCCAAGCAAATATTTTAAATTAAAACACAATAAGTAACATCCTGACCTGCTTGGAGTCCTCTACAATAACGAAAATATCCGATTGCGCAAACATCTTTTATTTAAAGATTGTTATCATGCTTTTAAATTTGAATTGGAGCTCTTAATTTTTCATACGATTAATTTTGTAGAAAGGAGCGGTTGTAATGTACAGCTTGTACGGAGTTCATGATGTGCATACATATGTATATGGGCGAGTGTTCCGTTGAGACTCAAGCACGCGGAACGAACATGACTAAGTGTAGAATTTTTTCTACAGGAAACCTTATTAAAGTTTGCTGTATATTGACCAAAGAAAACCCAAAACATTGCTATCATCACGTCAGGTGATACCTGGGGAACTTTTGCTTGTATCTGTACCACTTAGTCTTGTCCTTTATAAAAATTTTATAGCATGTTACCTGAGAGTCTAAAGGAATTTTTAAAATCGTGTAAAGACATGTCATTATATGTCTATAATCATAATGCATTGTTATTTTTTTGTATTATACGTGCAAACACGAAATGAATGACTTTAATGTGTCATTTGGTATGATCGTAAATCAGATATGGTTAATTTTCTCTCTGTTTTTAAACTTGACTGTGAGCCCATGTCTCAAGTTTTGGGTTTGTTGTTATTTTAGGATAAGCGAGCTTTCAACAGCACGTACAATTCATTAACTAATTAGACGAAGAGCCTTTTTGAAAGATATTCCAAAGGACCAGGTAACTATGGTTATGGAGGAAGAACAGGGGGAATTCCGTTGTTCTATAAATCAATCTCGGACGTTTTTTTTTCAACCGCTACTATTTACTGTACACACACATACCTACATACATCTTGTTGCACTGTATACTATAAAGAAAAGATACTGCTGATGGGATTAGGATGAACTTTTAGGGGAATTGGAGGTTGAACGATTTCATGAAGAGGTTCTCTGCTGAATATGTTCTTACGTAGTGCATAAACTGATAAAAATATTATAGAATCTACCCCAACTTTGGTAGGTATGGGTATAGCGTGAAGGAATATTATGTCGGTCGCCGTGGCAAGGCGATGAAACCAAGCGTGCCGGACAAAGTGAACTTTTTGCACGGTTCCCTTCTTCGTCTGTTCTCAATCTTACTCTGAACTTCACGTCTTGGATTTCCCTCAAACCGTATAAGTAATTGTAGCAGTGTACAGTACGTACACACAACTCCTGATTGTGTACAAAAATTTCAGTTTTCAAAATTTTAATAATTTTGATGGTATTCAGTTAACGTTAAAATGTGGACAGGATGGGACAAACTCTAATCCTAAATCATCCAATACATGTTTTGACTAAGTATAAACATGTAGGAACTATAAACATGTTATTAGTCGATAGTGATGTCTTTCGAATCGTTAAAAGTTTGTCACTGGTATGTTCCAAAAAGTGTAATAATAGTGAGTGTACATGGAAGTTATTAATTTAAAATCCGTGGTTTGGCTAAAAGTTTTAATTGTGGCTCTATTTTGGATGCAGACACGAGCGGCAAGGAGTCATGCGACTCTTTCCCGTTGTGGCCCTCGTTTTGCTGACTGGGTCAGCACTGGCACTAATTATTTTCACTTCCTATGATGACACAATACCACAATACCATGCTCACAATAGAAGAAAACGAAGTAATTCCTGGTACGGGATGCAGAATAGCAAGGAGACAGAGGATCCCTCCAATAACGACACCGAAGCTAGGACCGGTGATACCTTTGTCAATATTCTTCACAGAATCAAGCGATCGTTTTTCTTCACTGATCGTAAGTACTATTTTTTACATTACCCTTTTGTATGTAGTCTATATCTAGCAATGAATATGTTATACATATACCGTTTCGCAACCTTTCCTGGTATATGCCCTTTATTCAGCTCCTTTTTGTTCTCCGTCCCTATTTCTACTTCAGTTTCACAGATCAAATTTCGTCATTACCACACTTCAACACCGCATTCACAAGAGCATTAAACATGTAAATTACTAACGAAGCTTCAAAAACAGTTAAAATTTAGTATCCATATAGTAGAATCGAATTACTGTATGTATTTAAACAGCTTAAAATAACACTCATATATGTATTAAGCATATGAATATAAAGCACACGTGTGAATAGACATTGAATGCTATCCGAGAGTCGTTTTAGTTAGTGCAGCTTGCGGAACAAATTAAATTTTCTCGTGTTTTTGTATCCAACAACTATTCATGGAAGTCAAGGTCGTTAGTCTTCCGCCTGCTCTCCCGGGCTTACAAAACCTGCTCGTTGTTCGCAAAGCTACGAAGTTACTATTATATAGCAGAAAAGGAGTATTTGTTTGTGTGTAGGGCTTCAAAAGGAAAGCACAAGGGCAAACGTTATTAAAACAACTTCAAAGAAATTTGTATGTATGACGACAAACTGTCTTTCATCCTTTGTGTACCGAATCCTTTAGCTTGAAATCAGGTTAATAACGACATAAAAAGTTTCAATTAGCTACAGCAAGATGAAGATTATCACCACAGCTGTTTACGTTCTACCATATCCCCCGCTGGAAGACCTTGCTCGGCAGTTTCTATGGGTACCCACCTTCCGTGGTTTTCAATTTAACGTTGTCATGACTCCATGATATAGTTCTATATATATTAATGAATGATGCCCGCATGTTTTTAGACATTCAGGTATCAAATTGCTTATTTAAGATATCAAATTTATGTCTTTATAGTTATCCCTGTTATAGGAATCGTATGCAATGGCACTAGAGAAGGAAGAAAATCATGTAGAGAAAAGATCTTCTACCTCTAATGTTACTGGCGATCTTGTATCGAGAAATGTTCTTTGAAGTCGTAGTAGAGGCTTAAATTGTCGGCACTAGGGCGTTAAAATAACTTCGCAACTTTTCTTGCAATTTAATATCATGATCCGCCTTACCATGCGTAGGCGGCAAGAACGTAAACAGATATACAAATACTAACCCACGAATATATACATCGTTGTTATCACTATAGGGTTCCTTTCCTAGCATTTACTAGCTATAATGTATAGAAAACTTTTAAAATTAAAAGTGTAATATTCGTGAGGTTTCACACATTACAGTAGGAGCTAGGAGCACTATCCACACTATGAATTTTATGGGCAAATCAGAGTAGCCCCAATATAGCCAAATGGAATGGTTGAATCTGGAATAGAAGCTATGACGAGCCTTATGTAAATGTCTAAAATGACCTTGTGTTTTCAGCATCCAGAACGGTAGCTACAAGAAGGTTAATTTTCGGGGATGCGAGCAGCTGTTACTCAGGTTCATGTGAATTCTTCCTCTTCTGTTGGTTGAGCGGTGGCCTTATAGAGAAGGGCTGCGGAGGATTCTTATTCGCCTGTTGCCAAAGACCAAGCAGTTCAGTAAAAAGTGGTATAGGAATGTCCACAACAGACCCGCCTGATGTGCCTGAGTATTATGGCCCAGTCCAAAACGACCCACGTAAGTATCAAAGTTAATATTTCAAGTGGCCTTGTAAAATGATTATTTGATTACAAATTTATTAGTACATAACTCGTTTATTCCAGTACGAATTTATAATTTAACAATTTGTGTGTATACTGGCTGGTCTTGTAGTATAGTAGTAACTTTTAATATCATGGAATGTGCTTATTGTTACAAGCAAAGTCAAAACACTTGAATGGTTCCAGGTTGTGGCCTACCAGCGGATAATTTAGGAGCTCAGGAGAGAATCGTTGGTGGCCGCGAAGCTGGATTCGGTTCATTTCCATGGCAGGTATGCATGCAAGATATCTACATTTTGTACTTTTATTTAATAAAATGTTTGCAATGTCAGTTTCTTTGTTCGAGTTCGCTTGACAGAAATTGAAGTTTTGCTGTTGATGTATAGAAAGGTAATATATTTAAACTATTAAACTTCACATTGTATGAAATTTCCGTGTACTTGTAAAATTACTTTGTAGAAAATAACGCTACACGTTGATAATTGAGATAATTTTTTCGTTTTTGGTTTATGGTCGCTACATGCGTAAAGGGCAGACTATAAAAGTGTTTATTGTTACCTTTTTAAATACATATTAGCTTTAAAAATATGATACATACATAGGACCTCATGCCTTAAATGTATAAGTCTTGTTGTAACGAAAAGGAAAATCAATACACTGTAAAGGTTCATATTACCCAGTACATTTAACAGCAATATAGATTACAACTTACTATGTTAATTCGAAGAAATTTATAACTTCATTTTTTACGGCAGGCTTACATCCGTGTGGGGTCAAGTCGTTGTGGAGGCTCCTTAGTCAATGATCGCTACGTTGTTACGGCGGGACACTGTGTGGCCAAGTAAGACCATAATAAGTAGTATTTTTTATTGCTGTTGTGTAATACGCTATATAAACGAAATACATTTGTAGTCATAATTTTTTAGCTGCGTGAAGGATTCAGGTCTTAATTGAAGAGTAATTGTACGGTTTAATGAATTTTCAGAGCAACACCTTATCAAGTGGCAGTAACATTAGGTGATTATGTTCTCAATTCAAACACCGAACCATATCCACCCATAACCGTGGGTGTCACTCATATAAAAGTACATCCGCATTTTAAGTTTACGCCTCAGGTAATTTATCACAATTCAAGAACTTATTTTACAATTATTAATCCCTCCTGTGTGTGGCATTTTTAGAGCGCCGGCTAATTGTGATGACAGCAGACAACTGCTGTCTCATTCAGTTTAATGAAAGTAATGGCTGAAATATTGCTTTAAATGTTTAACCACATTTGTGTACACAGGCGGATCGCTACGATGTTGCAGTTTTAAGACTGGACAGGAAAATAGATTTTCTACCAAATATTCGACCAATTTGTTTACCAGATAAAGGGAGCGATTTCCAGGGTCAGTATGCATGGGCTACGGGATGGGGTGCTCTAGAAGCCGGTATGTGCATTTAATCATGTGGTATTATTTTGTATGATAAATGTCAACTATGTTTAGTAATACTATGTCTGAGTAGTCATTATAGGCATTTTCAAACTGTTTTAAAATAAAATGGTTTAGGTTAACTTGAGTTGTGACCTAACTAAATTCATCTAAATGAAATATAACTATTCGCTGAAAGTATTTTATTGTACAGATAAAGCTTTGTTAACTCATTAAAAGTAGTATTTAGTCAAGATATGATGAAATTATATACTTATAGCATGTACCCAGAGTAGTAATTTGCAGACGCATTTGCGGTGTAAATGAACGTCAAGTCATTAATATTAATAGAAGTTGGTTAATGTTGGAATAAATTGGATTTTTGCAGGGTCTCGGCTGCGGCCAAAAACACTTCAAGCAGTCGATGTTCCCGTGATAGAAAGCAGAGACTGTGAAGGTTGGCACAAGGGCAAAGGAATAAATGTAATCATTTATGATGAAATGATGTGCGCCGGGTATCAGTATGGTGGTAAAGATTCCTGTCAGGTAATTTTACGTTTATTTACGTACAAAGGAATTCATTACAATAACTTAAAAGTATATGTATTATGTAGTAATATCTTCTTTTTTGCTTGGTTTTGTATTATAATGTCTAATAATTTTTGTATAGGGAGACTCCGGCGGACCTTTAACGTTACAAAAAGGAGGACGGTGGTTCCTCATTGGCATTGTTTCAGCCGGGTATTCATGTGCTCAACGTCAGCAACCCGGTATTTACCACCGGGTTGCTTACACATCCGATTGGATATCATACGCTGCCAATGGATAATAATTATACACTAGTATTAGTTACTATAAGTATAAATAAAATATTATTTTGTATAGTTTTCTATCTTAATCGCATCCCTTGTTATGTAACAAATAGTAGACTAGAAATTTTCACCGTCCTCTAAGAAAATGCAATGCTTAAAAATCAAATTATTAAAGCTGTCACTGACTCGCAGCTTATTATTTACTGTAATAGATAATTAATTATTATTTTACGCAAGTGTAGGAAGATGACGCACTTTATCTTAATTTCGCTGTCATTTTTAATTTGTTATTGTGAAGCCTGTTTTAAGTGTGTTTTGATAATAGACCTTTCAATATTGGTTTCGTTGTTATGTTTCTCTTGTCGTTAACAACTTTGGCATTGATGATACACCATTATACAAAATGTACGTTGTGTCGATAATGTCATGATTTTGTTGTATAAAATATTCTACAAATAATAGGTTACATTATATATTGTTATTTTTATATATGTGTACATATAGCTACATTTATAAGCTATCGATTATCCGTTGTAGAAGGAGATTGAGAGTTCGTAGAAATTTAAAATGACATCTGGGACACTTTAATTTAAGAAGACTTGTGGACATCGACGTTTTCGCAAAAAATACCAAAATAAAAATTCACTTCCACCGGAATAATGTTGCATGTGTAATAATTTTGTTGCATAGATTTGTTGAAATGTAATTACACATGGGTGTTCACATTATGTACATATTTATACTTGGTTATTCCTAAAAAGATTTGTTTGCCAATAATTTATGGGAGTTAGGCACAAGATTTGTTTTATCATCAACCTTTAATAAATTATTAGTTTGAGCTTGGTCAGACAGTATTATTTGATCGACATTAAATCAATAGAGACATGGAAATGCAATGCCTTTTCTTCTCATGTGAGTACACATAATAGGCAAATATTCAATGGGTACGGGGGATTTGCTAAATAAAATCATTTTCAACTTTTTCACTACTTAAACCGCCTAAAAATACCAAAATCTGGTTTTTATGTAGATACTTCAAAAATCAACAACTCTATTACCAGTATTCATTTGTAGGTGTTTAAGCAAGTATTCCCCTTGCAAAATAAAAACAATCATAGCAGGGAAATTTCACTGAATCAAAATGAATGAATTGACGTGTTGATTTAGGAGCAAAGTGTTTGTGTTCGTATAATTTCTAATCGTCTACGTACTAATTCAACTTCAATTAGAATAATATCTATTCATATTACTTGTTTATTTTTATCAATCTCCTATAAAAAACGTAATTTTTTTGTATTTTAAAAGATCATGATGATTTTTCAAGGTTCCAAACAGTTTTACCTTGATGGCAGAAAGTCAGGTAATCATTCAAGTAACAAGGACCAGTTTCCTTGTCCTTAGACCAGTTAAACTTATATTAAAAATAGAGAGATCAAATTTTTTTATGCCCGACAGATTACACCTAAAAAGTTTGAAATTTAAATCAGATTACACAATGTACAATTCCTGCGAAGTCCAGATCCCCAGAATAGCATCCTTTGAACTTACATATCACCTTGTATAGTGATTTAAATTTGTGCTAGAAATTATCATTATGATGAGCCATTTCCCCTTGAAGCATCCAAATATTCAGCAAGTTACTCAAGTATTACCCTATCTAAAACGCAATAACTATTACAATATTTTGAAGGTTAGTATGTTGCAATTTTTAACTTCAATTTAATCAACGTTTCGCAACAAGAGTTATCTGCGTCAAAACGTTGTTGTTGCTGTTTGCAAACTATGATTATAGTGAGTAGTTTTCGTCCCTCCAGACAATTAATTTAAAAATTCATTATCATTTTGCACTTCGATCTTCCTTCAATCAGCTGAGCCCTCTTGTGGTTAAACGCAAATCGAATTGCTCTTTATGGTTCTTGTGGGTCAGAGGTGAAAGTCGTTTGTATTTGAGTAAAGCTCAATTTCCTCCACGTAGAGGTAGATGTCGCCAGGAAGTTTAAATTATCTTAAACACTCATAAGGCCACCGCTAGTGCTATAGGTCACGATTGTGGTTTAACTGGTCATTTGTTATTGTTATTAAGTATAGAATTTCTCGGGGCTAAATCAGGCAAATGTAGATATCGAGTTACTACTCAAGATGATTTTGAGTTCAGTTAACCTTGATTGAATAACAAGCTAGATTAAAAAAGCGCCAGTTCTCTGGCTTCTCCCAAGTCAAACACGCTTTGCAACAATTTCCTGCACATGTATAAGTAAATAAAGAAGAATTCTTTAATATGGTTATAGCTATTGTTAATGAGGCACGCCGACAATATATTAGATTTCTATCACTTAATGTGCAGCATCCTTTGATCAAAAACACACATGTGTTCATTTCAAAAATAAACCCTTGTTATTACTAATCGAAAGTGGTATTTCATTGGAAATAGGACAAGCCAAGATATTGCGTGATGTGGGTAGGTAAGTAAATATTCAAAACGTGAAACGTGATAAAGACAAGAAAAAAACAAGTAAAGGATTTTGATGATGACCTTTACAGCTTGAGAGTAAAGAAAAAAAGTTAGAGCAACGCTGTTAGAAGTGTCTGGTTCCCTATCGAAATTTACAGTAACGGAAATTTCACTTTTCTGATCCAAATGACAAAAAATATTTACTCTTCACCTGGTATTCGTATATACATATCGACTACTTGTACGTAGGTGAGTGAGTGAGTGAGTGTCTGTGCACATTTCAATGCACTTCTCGAGCTTTGTTCCATGCTTTACAAGTTTTATACAATAAAAAACAGCTCAAGCTTTCCTAATTCTTTTCTTTTTCTATATACTTCACTAGACAATGAAGCTCGGCATCAATTGCATGATAGCTAAGCAATCATTGTTGACAGAAACAAGGTGCCAACGGAAAATCATGAGTTCTTCCACACTGACGAAAACTGGCTTCATACATTGCGTGCCATCATTTTTAATTACATACGTATGTGTAATTATATACATAAATTTACGTACTTCATTTACTTTACTATTGCAATTATGCTCTTAAAAGTTTGCTGCCAACAGCGTGGAGGTTACATCTTCTGTTCCCGATGAATAAGCACATAAGTGTCTGTATTCAATATAATTGCTGATATTATAATGTATTATATTTTCATATACGTAAATAAGAGATCATGTATACATTATAATAAAATTTATGACTTGGCTCTTGACATTGCGTCTGGACACTCATGGTATACAAGTTAACGCTATATCTAATTATTTCCGCACCTCATCCTTCCTTTGTGAACAACTTCGTCCGCCTTCCTAAACTGATGCTCTATATAGCAATATGTATACTATACATGTAAATCGTATATTATACATAGTTGTCAACGGGTTTTAACATATATGTACCAACAGTATGAACTAATATCACAAGCCTAGTCAAATATTTCAATACTGACATGTTAACAATTTTATTGTACAAATTGATGGACAAGGGATGGTACAATCCTTAAGAGGTGGTGGAATAAAATCCACTAAAAGGACCTTTTAAAATAGGAAATAACGTTTATATTCATCAATGATTCTTGTCCATTTATATTATACTCATACTTTGCCCTTACTAGTATTACTAATTTGAAATATGCGCTCAACATTTTGGAATGCAAGATCGCACTTTCTTGCCAAACCCTTTCATCCTCAATCGGTAATTGCAAGCTTATTGCCACTAAAACATAAGACCAACCCATATGCTTTAAGTTGGAAAATAAATAAAGGTAGTTTATTTCAGGATGATGTTAAAAATTGAAATTTTTTGGAAATTTTATGACCAAACAATTGTGATAAAACATTTCGAGGAGATTGACTAGATATGTAAGTTACATAGATGAGTAACTTAAAGCAATCATACACATTAGCACTGGATTGGTACGTATTGAAGCGAGATTTATTGATGTATCGAATAAAAATTTGAATTAAGTCATGACTCAAAGGTTGCAGTATATAGTAATAAGTAAAGGCACACACTACTACAATAATATGAAAGAGTGGATTGAAAGATACATATTAAGATTCATAGATGAAGAAGTGACAGTGGCAAAATGTAGGTTAAGAAAAACGAACGCGTTTTCCCATGCAGTTTTCAAGTATGCATGTTTCAACCTTGCCTATAGACGAAAAGTTAATAAAGTTGGAACTCTTCCTATTGAGGCTATGCATGCATACATGAGTAAGCAGTGTAGTATAACGTATAATATAGGATGAAGGTAAAAAGTGCATTTCTACTTTGAATGTATGACAAATCTTCTATTATTCTTTCTTGCTGTTGCTGTACATATGTTCCTCGCTGATTTCTGAGTGATGAACGCAGAATTCTTGTGAACGCAAGTTCTTGATACATTTTATCAGCACTATAGCTTTACTACATATGTATATACATTTTCTTGTCGATGCAGTTCCTCTGCTGCGTGTATGTATAATGGAAAGTTGCGGAGTGCGTTTTCCCCCTTACGTTTAACTTTGCACAACAATTTTCTATTCTTTCAACCCTCCATTATGCTTACACATATAAGATTATTTCTTGAATTGAATTCGAACGAACAGTTTAATCATTACCGTACACCAAAGTTTATTTTTAGCTTGTTTATACTCATGAAGACACTATTCTATATTTGAATTGATCACGATTCTAACAATTATGTACACCTTCCAACATTTATGTATTTCCTTTTTATAACAATTACGAAGCTAATTTCTTCGCATTTTTGTCGTTAAGCAAATACATGTAGATGAAGTACAAAACTCATGTTGCAGATGCTGTGTATTTTATAAATTGAACAGAAATTTCAACATGTGAGGAAGTGAATGGCAAAACTTCTCAAATTAGTGGGTGCACAGAATTTTGCATGTATGCTACAGCAATTATTAATGGTTGAGGAAAATCAGGGTGATGACTATAGAGAAAACGGGCTTTTCACTGTTTACCCAACCACAAGGTAATATAGCTTCCGTGCATTGAAATAAGAGCTATTGATAATACAATTTTCTCTACTATCACATCCTCTCAAATGCACTCATAATATTAGCGTTCTGCTCTACTCTCTAAATACAATTCTAATATACGTACTTACAGTTAACAGGTCAAAGACGTGTGAAAATTATTTGCGGAAATGGTAATTTAATAACGTTTACTTTTATACAAATGTGCTTATCATAATTAAGATTATTGCCAACATTCTGTGATTATGAATTGTAGACAAGATAACTCGATCCTAAATTAATTGCAAGCAATAATCACACATGAGAAGACATCATGTCCGTAAGATACAGACAATAAATAGACAATGATGCCTGATGCGTTCCTTCGTGTGCTTGTATGTGTATGCAAATAATTACGCTAGGAGGTATTGCTTTTAAGTCAACGATGAATGCCTACATAGACTAGACTAGGTATTATCTGTATTATTTATGCGACAGCATCAAAATTGCACGATTGCTTACTTGTTTTCATTGGGGAAGATTTAAAAAAGGTGGGAAAACAAAGCCAAAAATGGAGTACTTACTCAATGCAAAAGGAAAATGGAATTTCTTGGGTTTTCTAAAGGAATTGGCTGAATTAATTATAAAAGGATTATCTTTTTAACGGTATACAGGATAGTTTGAATGGAATAGAAGACGATCACATATATGTAGATTCGTTTTTACGTCTTGTTGTTTGTGGAGGATGTTTTCTCTACATTGCTCCTCTCCTCTTCTCAGTTTGACGTCTTGTTTCTGTTCCCACTTTATTATTGCCAGTAGCATTTAGTTAGTATATATATACAGCCTTGTTGTTCTTACCATCGTGTGGTTAACATTACACATCGTGGACAAACAGGCATCAATACTGCAAGATCACTGCAGCAACAAGTCATCTGAGACAGCATTAATAGTTCAAAACCCAAAGGGAGAAGTTGTGTGAAGCAGTCGTCGAGGCGGTGTTGGTGACGTTAAAGGTCAAGCATACTACGTGAATTACCTATTGTTGCTACACTATACTTGTTCTGTCTTGTATAGTATAGTCTTATACCCGAAGCTGGTTTTTCTGTGGCTGTATTATTAAAAACAGCCAAAAAATCCCCCTTTAAACTTGAAACTCATGTCCAACGCGAGTGTTGACAATATATTTGTCTTGTCCCTGTCTTGTTGATCATATCATCGTATCATTGGAGAGCTGTTTCTTGGCATTAATGCAGTCTGTGAAAACTGTGTGTATCTTCGTTATATTTGCCTACCATAGAGGACTTGCTGTCACGGATACTTTTAGTGAATTCATACTTCCCAGTTTACTAACACAAATACAGATAATTGTATCAGCAGCCATTCTTTTAATATTAAAACAATATTATTGCAATTCATAAGAATGTTGTCAAAATATCCCACGAATTACAGATTCATCTGATTGTTTCAATATAACTTGACAGCGTATAGTTGTGTTCATTTTTAAATAGTCAACTTGGCTCGTCGTGTTGTAAAATCTGGATCTTTTTGTTGGTAAGTACTTATTGTATTAGTATTAACTTATAGTACTCTATTTTCAGTGTTGCTAATCACCCATTCGCTTTTACTATTATCTTTTACAGAAAAATTTTCGATAGTTTAAAAATAACACTCTTCAATGTATTTAGTACTTTGAAATATCTGTATTAACGTATGTTGAATGTTTCTATCGATCTCATATAAAAGTTGTCATAGTCTAAAAATTTATTATTGAGTGTCTTTCGAAGACAAGAACACCGATACTTGTGTTATGCAGTTAAAATGCTGTCATTAAGTGAAAATTGTTAGCACCATTGCATAGCTTGGGTCGAACATGAAAATTTAGAGAAAACATAATCTCTTGTTGGTGGTATAAAGCCTTGAAGCTCCAAAGGAAAATGCTCATTAAAACGTCATGTAGGCATAAAAATGTGCTTTATTGACAATTAAATAATATAATTGAGTTGCAAATCCATAGAGATAGTTGGAAGCTATAAATTAAAACATGAAAATTGTAGTCCGTATAGTTGTCTAGTAGTATCAGGGGCTTATGAAGTTGGAATATAGTGTGTCACAGAACCCTATAGCAGATCAAGTTAAAGGGTATGGTAATCAGAAAAAAATTGGGCTTATAAATTAAACATAAATGTATGAAGCTCATACAAAAACAAGTAAAACCTCAGTTGTACACTATTGGGAAGCACTCAATCATATAGATTGAATATGTGCGTAAGAAAGTGAGCAAGCAACACATCGTTACGCCGGGCAATAAATTTTTAACTTACACGATTCTTCCTCCGTTCGGCATTGTTATCACTTGCGCTCTGGTCAGCGCTTACAAATTTTGACAAAATAATTTTGATGTATTGTATAGCTGTAATGTTTTGAATGTGCATGTATTCTTACAAGCTATTTGCACTTCTACCAATACATCAATATAAGGGATGTACACTTTTACTTATTCATAAGGAAACTAAACGTACCCATAATTACATATATAAAAAATAAACGCTTGCTGGGTTATGACAGGAATTGATTTTTACTTTAGTAAGTAAGGTAGTTTGACGTGCAAAGATAAATTGCAAAAAGTATAGCATATAAAGTCATCACGGATATTGTACAGGTATGTTGACTGGTGTGTAGAAATACGGTGGTTAGTTTGTGCTGCTATATAGTTATAGTAATACAATACATCTTGATTACCATAAACTCCTTCATTGTCCATTCCAATCCATCTTCACCTATGGCCGAAGAAAATAGCCGAATCTCAATATTAAGCATGTATCGGTTGTTTATGATTGTCTATATACATATATAAGGTTATTAAATGCGTGCAGTTTACATATGTGGAATATATAGATGGCTTACAGCACATATACTTGGTGCACAAGGTTCATGGCTTTGTGAATGTAATGTCAGAGGTTTGTACGACAATTATAACGTGCACAGTACCTGTATGTATATACGTACATACAATGCGTGCACATCTGTAGAAAAGTGCAATGTTAAAAAAGTGTGTAAGACTGTTTTCAGAAGGTTATATGGTATTATCTGTAAATCGTACCGTGGCGACTGAAACGCATCTGGTAGTATCATCGTAGTAGGCGAGCACTATGCCAAAGGAATAGTAAGACAGACATGTATACTTACACCGAGATTATAACAAACCGGCTTCTTTACTTTCTCAATGACCCTATTTACAATTTTTTGCCAGTATTTCCATCTTGTACCAACTTTAATGTTTTGCATTTATAATAGTATGTATCAATTCATTGTACTGCACGAAGGAAATATCGTCACCTTTAAAGTCTTTTGTCTGTATGTAGTACTTAAATCCACAAGTTTCATGTGTAACAAGCCGTAGAGTATATTCACCAAGTATGTATGTACGCAAGTGTAAATTGCGTGCTCTATAGAAATGTCTGTCCTTATAGACTCTTAATGTATGAATTGGCAATATGAGATACTTAAATTGCACTGCACAATGCAGATAGTGGTATCTTCATTCACCTAATTTCCGTTCGAAAGCTTATACTCCATGGTACAAGTATTCACGAGAATTGCATTGTATAGAGTTTCAGATCACATCCAAGCGCAGATCGGCATCAGATGCATAATTGTTTGTAAATTTGAGCTGTATCTCTAAAGCAACACAGTACATGGAGAAAAAATTACATACTCTCAACCAGGAGATTACGAATAAACAGAAGATGCTACCGTTGAACTTGTGTGCTTATTATTCCAGATGTCAATTTATTATTATTCAGCGTATTAAAGTCAAAGTGAAAATTGCACTACAGCTGTCAGATTTAATTTTTATAAATGTTTAAAATTTGCAAACATCCTTACTACGAAACGTGCAGCTAGTTTAATCGTGCGGATTCACGTGTTGTAGCATCCACATTCAAGCTCAAACATATTGAAATCGCGTTATGAATTGTTTATCTTGATTCAATTAATAAATTTAAATGTTCACAAATTTCATTTTTACATACAAACATTAAAGCTATTGAAAACTATTATGAATTACGTACTATAAACGCAGTGAATCTAAAATTCCTTGGATAGAAAAATTTGAAGAGGAAATGTACAGTTCCGGGCAGCATTCACATCGACATTATTGTTTATTTTAAGTAGAAATGAGTTTATTTTAGTTCCTACTATACAATTGTTACAGAATGATGGGTATCAGTCTAGAAGATCCACTAACGAAAAACAAGACATTCTCATTGATGTCATTTAATTCTATAATCTAACTCACACAAAAACAAGTTTATATGGTGATCCAAAAGGCACAATTAGTAAATTCTATTCCATTTTTTGAAAACACAAATTGCCCACTGCCTACTCATGTATTGCTAGAAATTGTCCCTTCAGTGTTGAAACACTCTAATGCCATGTTTTGCCACGTCGATTCATATTTTTCATAGAGCGTTAATATTATTGATGTAACCCAAAAAGTTATTTAAATACTAAACTATTTTGTAACCGTATGTATACTAATGTTTTTGGCTACTTCCTATGGACAGAAGTATAAATAAGTAGCCTTTGTCTCATCAAAATATCTGACATGTAAATCCTCTGGTTTGTGTTAGCATTAAGAAGTGTCTCTGCATTCCATGGAAGTTAAATCCCACATGCCTTTTTCCGCATCTGTATTTACATACACATGTGAGTACACACGCGCTGTCTACAATAATTTATTGTTTACTCTCGAGCCAACAATAGAGAGGAAAGGAATAAATGCATTTGAATAGGAAGTCATGTTGAAACACACACGGTTTTCCCGTTTCCATTTCTATATTGTTGTATATCCTTAATCAAACTTGCTTTTCACTTGAGAGTTCTGAATACGTATGTTCTATACCTCACGTGTCTCCCCTGCTTTTACATCCTTTATAAATAGAAAGTCTTAGGTAAATCAAGTGTGAAGCTATTGCTTGCCGTTGACAACTAATCAAACAACTTGTAAAACTCAAAGCTCTACCAGTGCCAATAATTAGCAAGAGTTATATTATGTACTCCTACGAACAAAGATGTCACACTTCGTCCCCTTAATTACTTTTACTTTTGATTATTTTTCTTAACCGTAGTTGAAAGCAGAGTCACAAAATAATAAAATAAAGTTTATTTCGACATTAACATATATTTTTACCTGTCAATGATGGTAATTGTTTTACTGACTTGTAATAGGTACTTAGCCACCATGTTTACAGCGTCATTCACATTTACATAATGATAACTTTGAACTCATAAATTTGTTACTCACTTCCTTTTTTTAACATAACTGATTTTTTAAGCATAATTTCTCTTTAACCTTGAAGGGTACAAACGTTTCAAGTACATAAAGTTTTAGTAGTGCTTATCTTTGCCGTATTTGATCACTTTTCTTAACCCTTTGATTTCCATCAACTCCTATTTTGACAGCATAGAGGAATTCAGCTTGGATAAGCATGGAAAGGGGCTGTGAGAACTAAAGAAAACTTTTTGTACTCGGAAATAAAAACATAGCATAGATTAAAAGACATGATGTAGATGCTAGTAGATGGACAACATTACAAAAATGGACATGATATTAGTACAACAAATGTTACAAAAACATTGTGTTAAGCCTTGTTCTGAATTAGGCATTAGGATTGTAAACATGATATATACTCATTTAATTTTTATAGTTGTAGGTTACTGAACTCCTATCATAAAACATTTTTAATCTTGCATTTTTAAAACAAAACTTGACTTTACAACACAAAACATGCTATTAGTTATCCAATTCACAAATGTTTTTCAGTCATAAGTATAATAAGCTTGTTAGATACTAGAGAAAAAGTAAAAACAGACATACGCAATTTTTATGTCAAGTACAATTAAAATTTTGAAATATGTGACTTTGTTCCTTGTGAGTAATTAGTCTTGTAATCACGTTTATTAACATATATGATATTTGTGTCATTATTTTAAACTCTTGTAAGTAAACATAATGATATTTGAGGGATTATTTAAAAGAATTACTTTGCGAAATTGTAACAAAGGACAATGATCGGCGTTGACGAACAAGGAAAGAGTAGACATTTGCCTTCCCATTTCCCCCAATATAATACGCCTTCTTGACTGATCACCGAGCTGAAACTTTAGTATACAAAAGAAACCAGACAAAGAGTATGTGTGTGCACTTTTATTCACAATAGAGTTCAGAAATTAATGTCTTTAGAAATCTTACACTTGACCTTCCATGTGAATAATTGTCCCCTCCTGGCTCTGTCCCACACTTTGTGTGGTTTGGAAACTTAATATTACTACTATGTATAAAGTATTCCTGTCACCTTGTATTTAAGTTGACTCCATACCTTGACATTACCAACCGAAACTGCATTTCCATTTGCAGTATAAAGAAGTTAAGTTTGGATGTGAAACAAAAATAGGATTTGGCAAATTCATTTCCACACATTGACATTTTATGGCCGGGAGCTTTAAATTATCACTTCTGCCAACAGCACGTGTAAAACTTCTGACTTACAATGTAATTTGGGGCTATTAAGAATTTTCCATATTATCAATCTAAAAATTTTGATTCACGGAGCGGAAAATTGGTAGCGTTTCTTGTCATTACATATACGCTAAATGTATTAGTATATGGATAAGATATAATAATAACATAGATATGTATAAATGTAAGAATACGTGATCTTCATTGACCATTCGCTGAAGTCGGTATGCTAATTTTCTTAATGGAGTGAAAACTTAAAGGTAATAAAATTTACGACGGTTTCCCAAGTCATAAATGTGAGGCAATAGGAGTTGACATGCTTTAAAATCACTAGTGATTACTTTTAAAAAGAATAAATTATCCTCAGCTAGGAATGTAGTGCCAGTTTAATTTCTCCGTCATTTCAATTGAAGCGTTAAAATGCTGCTGTTAATATCGCTAACTGGCTGTATAAAATTCTCATAAAATAAACGGCAATAATTGAGTTATTTTCAAACAATAATACCTATTTACAGCGTATGGGATTTCCTTTGTAATGTAAAACTGAAAAGAAACATACAGTACCAATCAACGGTGTAATTATAATGTAATAGTAATAAATAACGCACAGTGAATGAGAGATAATATTACGATAACAGCATTTTTAATAATGTAACAACTATTATACTAGTGAAATAAAATCGAGTTGAAGGAAATTACCGTCGGACAACAAAGCCTACTATTAATAAGTAAAACAGTATATAGATCGTTAAGCACGAGACTCCTTGTTATCGTCTGTATTCCTAACAAGGTATCATTTTGGTGCAAGTTTCTATTAAATGCACCTACCTAGCTCAATGTGCATTAGGTATAATTGAGTCGATGGTTAAAAGAAGAAAATACAAATACATACTGCGGTCTCGCCTTCGTTGAACCTAACATATCAACCACGTAATACACACTGTTAACTTTTCCTTTCATCTCTAATAATTAAATTCGTAAGTATAATAGCAAAACAATACAGGAGTCAACGAACGACACAGATGCACAAAGTTTGTACTTGAGTGTGTCACTCTTGGTTTATGAAACAAATGTTCCTAACATTTATAAAATCTTGGGGTGCATTCATAAATATTAATTTTTTGCAATATACTCTGTACATTTGCTTAAACGCTTTGTTCAGTGACACTTTTATTAAGACTTGTGTATAGCTTATTCGGCTTTTCTTTCTAATTTAAATTAATAATATAATAAAGATTCTGTTCTTCTAAAATGCATACATTGTAGAACACAGGGACCATTTAGCTATAGTACTGTGTAGACAACAAGAAATTTGAAAGAAAGAAATTGAGTAGATAGAAATGTACAAATTAGTAAGTTTTTGTATTCTAAACGTGCTTGCGGTTACGTACCCCTTCCATGGTGTAGTGTGCACAGCACGACGGTTTGACTGTCATAAACATTATTATGTTGGTTGTGGTTCGTGCGTCTCATTTTTTTAACGATATTATCAATTGAACAATCCATCTGCGTAAAGTATGAAGATCCTATTAGATGTACATAACAGAAGGAAACTGTATTGTAACAATCATATTTTATTTTGGTAGGATAAAGAAAATGTAGTCCAATTTACTATGACTAGACACTTCTTCAAGACTTAACAATAAGTCGATTTTTATACTGCGACAGTTCTTAACTCCTTTCTAATTTGATATTATTAATTTATTAATATTTTCATTTCCAGGCCGTACGTATGCATAATATGTATCTTCACGTGCGGAGTAACTGCACATTGAAAAGTTTCAGAGAAAGTTTTCCCTCCTGGTTCCCAGGAGGTCGGATGTAAACGATTTTAAGGATTCATAAAATAGAATGACGGGTACATTGACTATTTCTGTGTTGTCTTATGGGATAATCTTCAACTCTGTGTCACTGACTACATTCATTATAAGCTGTCAAATGGTGCCATTTATAGCGCAGTATGTCTTGACATTTTATAACTTTTAGTTATTAAGCTATAAATTATATCAGATGCTCCTGTGATATATATTCAAGTAAATGTTAACAGCATTTGTGAGTAATTATGTGCTAGTGAGGTTTCTATGCGTAAATACTGTATTGACACCTTAAAAGTAATTATTTACATATTTTTACTATGCAGAATTCTTGCCACAGTTCTTGAAGTAAGACTTACATATAATATACTAATGCTACTTTGAATGTAAGCAAAAATATATGTATTTCAAAAGAAAATACTTAGCAAAACCTCTGATTGAGATGTACGTAATGTGCGTTCCGTAAATTACTACTGCTGGTTGTAAAAATCCCTGTGATTATTCTTATCGGAACATCACAGGATTACAGGCTTAAATTTGGTGATTGGAGTTCATTTTGTATCAAGTACCTAGTGTTTTTGCAATACCTTTGCAAAATTATAGCTTTTGTTGTATGCAGAAAGTGTTATTAGTGTTATTGAATTGAACAAGGTAAAAATTGCATATGCATATAATATGAAAGGAGGCAAAACCTTTAAAAAAAACTTGGCAGTAACTTTGCAATAATGAAGTTACCCACCCACTCCTAACAGAAGGTGGCTACCGTAGAGTTTCATATTACATACGACTGTATATCTTAACGTACCTCTTCTATTTAACTAAGCAATTCTATGTGATTTTAACTTGTGCATGTTAACCTCAGGTGGTCATACACTCTCACTTTTCTACTCGGCATCCATCAGTTCCTTTGATTGTTTCGTCTCAAGTCTCCTTGCATTACCTCTGCAGTCGGCATGCACGGCACAACATAGCAGAATAAGTGTAGTGCGAACGTTTTCCCATGTAAATAGTATATTTTACTTACAACCATTTCTAAAAGCATTTTGTTATTGAGGAAATATAATTTTAAACCTACTTGAATGTCTTGGTGGATCAAAAATGCCAAGACATACTTCTTGTTTACGCATTTTTACAGTAGTGTCAGTGTTGTTTTGGTAACCTCAAAACTAAACATAAGCTTTTCCGGTCTGTGCATGGCAATGAATGAGATTTAGTCAAATTTGCAATTGGTCATTATTTGGATCGCACAATCAGGTATGTACGTTCTCAATAAATAAAAATTTACAAAAATTGAAAATATAATACATGAACTAGAAAATTAGTGGCAGAAGTGTAAGGAAATAATCACTAAAAAAGTTAATATTAGTATGTATAAAATCAATATTACAATTAATGTAGAACCGAAAAAATAATTCTGTCTATGAAACATTAAATTTCATGTATAGGGAAAAATATTATGTACTAAAATAATATAGGAGATCAATAAATTAATTATTAGGATATTCAATTTACAAAATATCTGCTCGAGATTCAGCTTTCAAAAATTCAATAATCTCTACTGCCTGATAAATATGATTAATTTAAATTGCACAGTTATAATATAGCAGATTATTAGTCGGCCTAGCCTTGCTGTCTTTCAATTTCAATAATTACACCGCGTTCAAGCGTTGATTGTAAATGACGAAAAGAAGATTATTGACAGATTAGGTAAGAATACAAACGATGAATAATTATATTTACCCCAATTAACTGCTGGTAGTAATTTGAATTATCAATGATTTGTTAAAGCGACCAAACCAGTATCCATGTCGCCTATTCATGTATAAGCTGCAAAACAACAAATTACTTGCGGAGATACTGTAGATGGGAAGAATTAATTATTAACTTTAAAGAACAGTGTACGCACTGTTTTCTCTTATATTATACACCGCAGGAGCTCGAAGTCAAGATACTTTTTTTTTTATTTACGACGAGTCTCTTTGTCCTTGCACTAACTTGTTGAGTCCTTGACCTAGCCTGGTTTCGGCATGTACATATAGTCAAAAGTTTTTTCATGTAGGTATATTGATTTCTGAAGTACATATCTTTTGCATTGCACATCTCTCTTAGAGAAGCAAGTTCAATGCTCAGCACAATGGTAATTACTCGAGAGAGAGACGTGTACAATTTACAAAATGAAAAATTGTATTGCTACACATTGGATTTTGTTGTGGGTAGTCATATAGGAAATCTTACTACAGATAGTAAAGTTTCCATCTGCGCTAATTTTTTCTCGAATTTACATGCCGGTATTAACGAGCTGACGAGAGTGAGTGTATTTTATAATTATATACTGCAAGATGACAGCGGAAATATTGTAACATGAAAATGAGGTAAAACTTGTCAGTTTTCTCTTTCATTTCATTGCTGCCTTTTTGGAATATAAAGACATCAACTACATAGTGAAGCGAATTTCATCTTGAGAGATGCAACACTATGTTTTGTAGAGATAAAACTGCAACCAGTTCGGCCTAATCGTCCTCTGCAGTTTTACTAGAGTTAATTGGTCTGTAGTATATGATTTTAAGCAACGGGGTAATGGAAGTAAAATTCGTTAGGAGAAAAACTCTTCATTTGTAACCAAGTTATTGGATTAAGTGAAACTTGGAAGTCTCGGGTGTATGTCACAGTGCATAGGAAACTAATGATTAAGTCAACTTGAAGTTGTTTCTAACGTTGTACGTATAGTAAACTTATAGTATGGCTGTAATCCATACTCAGGATGATATCCTTACAAGTAAGTTTTTATTAATCGTAGCAAATGCCTTGAATTTGAAAGTCGTCTTATATGATCTTTCTCGTCCTCGTCGTCAGTCATTGTAAAGTGGTGTTTAATCTTATGTATAATTTGTAAATAATAAAATCATTTTACATCCTTTTCTCCATCCAAATGAATGGTTGATTACAAAGATTGAAAACTTTTCTCTTAGAGGAAGTCAAGGGAGGAAGAACACCGAGAGACGATTGATAGGCATGATTTGTTTTACTGATTAAAAATTTTGCGGTTTGGGTTTGTCAAGTTCAAGCCTACGTAGTAGATATTTATTGTATGCATATTGGCAGATTTCCAAGATGTATCCATGCGATGACTGATTACAAATTGGCGTCAAAACGTTGATGTAGCTAGATTTTAGTGATCATTCTATGGCATGTACGACAACTTATGCAGGGGACGACAGGCATGTGTTTCCTCATAATTTAAAATATAATATCAAAATGTAGCAATAAGCTAGTTTTTTATGGTTTTAAACCAGTGCCATTATGACGATCTTCCCTTTCGCTTCGTTGTAGGTAAAACTTTGGGCAGGACTTTATCCTTATTAAAACTTCGTGAGATAGAAAAGTTGTTGGGGTACTTTGCGGCAATATGCCTCTCTGGTGGACTTTATTACAGATAATCTATGGAGAAACAGCGAGATAATTGTCTCGCATGTATGTATGTATATACCTTATACAATAATCATTTTTGATCGTTCAACAATTTTTTACGCAGAATCCCTGTCATAAGGCGTCAGATTGTAAAGTAATTACTTATATGATTGTGCAAATCTATAATAATGACAAAGTCTGTCTAAATATTAGCTTAGTGTCGAGTAAACACTTTCTACACGCTTGAGTAGATATGGAATTTGATACTTTTTCTATTGTCATTAAGACTACGGGCTACTTGACTTTTCACCTAGATTTTAATGTAATGTATAGGTTATTCCGGTCGACGTCGTCACTGATCTATCGATATCTATTTTCTATACGATGAAAGGGAATTGCTGGTGCTTAGTCGACCGAACACAAGCTTGAGAAGCTGGTATAGTTATACCACTTGGTACGAGACCACGTCCAAGTGCTGCACAAAATTTTAACTCGGGTGGATAATTTTAAGAAGCTATGGCAACACAAGTTTTGAACTCTGCTTCTCATTTATGTAGCTTAGCATTATTATGATCCTTTTCAAATCATGTGGATCTGTTCAACCCTCCGTAGAAATTTGCTGTAAGACATCCTTAAGGTTATGATCCCAAGTATATTAGTCGATTTGTGAACTTACCACTGTCAGTGGTGTCGTTGATTGGTGGTAAAATCCATACATTCTAGCTTTATTTGCATATTTCAAGTATATTCGCTGAATTTATATTCAGAAGTGTATATAAGTCGATTTTGGAAATTCAGAAGCCGTACCTACCATAATAAACGGTGGGAGGCGAATTTTGCCGTGAGTCGTCCTCGTAGTACAAAAAGGGTTATCAAGTACAAGGAGGAAATGAATCGTGACGAGATAGTTTCTTGTGTCTTCTAAATGTTGATTTTTATTTCACTTTTATTTTACAGTTGAAGCACTTCCACGCTCAAGCCTGCATGATAAGAGAGTCATTTACCACAACCAGATTTTTTTCTCCTTACTTTTTCCGAAAGTCCAAGCGGTGACGACAAAAAACTTTTTCTCCCCAGAAGTGGAACATGAGGTTACCAGTACTTTTCTTGGTGGGGATTTTTAGCATCTCTCATTCCTGGATTGTAGTCGGACCAAGGCAATACGGTGATTGATTTTGATCATTTGGTTTATGCGTACAATATGCATTTTGGTAGAAATGTGGACGCAACTATAACTGATTTTGTTACACGACGACTGTATTATGTTAATACATAACTACCTAAAATACCAAGTATCATTTACTTGTACGTTTCGGGTCACTAAAATCATATGTATGTATGTTCCTATGTTGTAGGTACTAGGTACTATACTTTAGATGTTTACGCAGTTGTGATTTTAATTTTTCTTTATTTTCAATTTCACTTTGACTTGACGATTTAGGAAGTTAATGCACAAGGTATAACAGGAGTAAAGAAACAATAGCACTTCAATCGATACCAAGCGAAACCCCGGATACCAGATACCTTCATATGATACAGTTTGTGTCAGAAAACTCTAACGAGCAGTATACAATTACAACTACGAGGCTCAATTTAGACATGCATGCACATATAAAATGCTCTTGATATATTTTACAAAACTTTGCCTTACACCAGTAATTATATGAATAATGAAAGTGAAGTAAGTAACTTGTCAGTATTTAGTCCTCAGAGGTATAGACCTAAACAATGTAGACCAAAATTGATACTTTAAAAACATTTTTGGTTTTGGAGTCAAACAATACATAATATAAGGTTTAATGTATCTTGTATGATAGACTGTTTTGTACGACTCAGCATGGCAGTATACTTTGAATAAAAGAAAATATATTTCTTCCTTGTTGTGAGTTGATATAATATGTATATTTGGAGTGATTAGTTTATATGCTTATTTGCAGGCGTTTCAGAGAACAGCTCACTATTTCTTCCCCGAATATTTCCCAGAGTATTTCAGACTGGTAGAGCTTGTCCCGGCAGTGGCTGCCCCTTGGCACTGCTATGCTGGCTTACACGCTCAGGATGCAACAATGGGTATTTTAAAAACTTTTGGATTTGTTATCCATTATATTTCATGCATTTAAACCTACTTTTTGTATCTAAACACTTCCTACAATTCGTTGTATATGACCTTTATTACGTAATTTAGATAGATTTTGATTATATTTATAGTGGCATGATGGCGTCATCCGGTTCGACCTACACCCCTTCCGTGGCAACAGCAGCCAACATGATTCATGCATTGCGTAAAGACATTCATATAGAGAACAACGACATATCGGTTTCAGATTATGATGTCGGTAAGCTGGGATGTTTTAGAGTGACTACACATTTTTTACCAATAAATAAATAGATATTAGTATAAGTAAACAGATGAGTTTTGATTTTTGTTGTCTTGATATAACTTTGTTTTTTTTTCAGAATGTGGTATTCAAAAATACTCAGCTCAAAAGCGAATCATAGGTGGTCATACAGCTGGTTTTGGAGAGCTTCCATGGCAGGCTCATATAAGAATATCTGGATTTCAATGTGGGGGAGTACTACTAAATCATAATTACGTTGCTACCGCAGCTCATTGCGTTCATCGGGCAAGATTATCAGAAATTACCATTTATTTGGGTGAACATGATACGAAGGATACGGGACGATGGCTGGAACCGCTCCCAGAGGAATCTTTTGCGGTCGTCGAGAGAATAATTCATCCCAGATTCAAATACATGCTGACTCAACCTGACAGGTAAATTTAGCTTATTCCATTTGATCTGTTTTGATCGGTACTGCTAGTTTATAATGTCTGTAAATGTAGTCGATGTATACAGAAAGATTAGTCTTCTATATGCAATAAAATTTAATTGTTCATCAAATATATATTTTAATTGTACACACTATGCTTATCAGTCACAATTATGAATAATGTTATTAGTCGTGTGTCAAGCTGTGTTAAACAACAAACTACTGGGAATATTTGCAACACAGTTGGTGACATGCGACAAAACATTTTATTTGTTGATCTGAATCTTTTGATCTATTAATCTTTAGATACGACGTGGCTCTACTCAGACTTCACAGACCAGTAAGGTTTAAGGCTAACATCTTACCAATTTGTTTACCACCGGACGAAAAGGTTTACCAGGGGAAAATTGGAGTCGTGGCAGGCTGGGGGAAAACCGATACTTCCTATGGTGACATTTGTTTTACACTCGCGTTAATAATTATTTAATGCTTCAACATATTAAATGCGTCGAATGTGTGTTCTTATGATGGTAGTAAATGTTATTAGAGATTATATTTTGATTAAAATGTAGGTAAAACCGGAACAAATGTGCTTCAAAAGGTTTTAGTTCCAATTTTAAATAATATCGACTGCAGAAGATGGCATCATCAAAAACATATTCATGTGGAGCTTCACGGTAAGAATTGTCTCTTAACTGCACATCATTTTTAAATAAATAATTAGATATATGTTATCTGGAAAAAGTTGTACTAATCATATATAAAATTGCACTTTAGATGAAATGTTCTGCGCGGGTCATCGTGACGGAAAAATGGATGCTTGCCTCGTATGCCTCATGTTTATAATAATAAATAACCTCAAAATTATACTTTTGCTTGTAGTAGAACTTTAACGTATTTTGTTTTCTTCAATTACATAAGTGGATTTTGTATTTAAAGTCTTTATTATATGTTTGTCATATGAAAAAGACTATTTTCTAAAATTTTAACATAGCTGTAAGTTTGCCTTCTCGTAAAGAATGATTACCAGGCAATCATACTCAGAAAATAGATATAAATTCCGTCGGCAGAACTATAATAATCGAATTAGTTGAGCCGATTTATGTTACTATTTAAGAGCGGAATGATCATAACATCAACTATCATGTACTGTCAAAATGGTAAATAACGGAAATTTTTAATTGTTCATATAGGGCGATAGTGGAGGCCCCCTTGTCGTCTTAGATGAAGGTCGATGGACACTAGCTGGAATTACCTCCGCCGGATTCGGTTGTGCAGTGGATCACCAGCCAGGGATCTATCATAAAGTTTCAACGACAGCACGATGGATTCGTTCGCAAATATCAGCAAGAAGATAACGTTAAAAACGCATTACTTAACGCGCATCAAGAGATGAGCTATTGAAAATGCAACTGATGTAACATCACCGATCAAAGTACTTGCTTTTTCGAAGCTAAACATGCCGCATTTACGGTTGTAGAGATTTTGTATAAGAACAAATCATCGCGTCATTATATTTTATATAACTATATATTTTGTTCAGTATTACCAGAGTAATATTAATGGACAAGCTAAATGAATGTGATAACTCATTAATTTGTCAAGATATGTTATTTTTTATAATCATATTCCTATGGTGAAACATCCGAACCATGTATTCCTTTTTGTTATTTGTTTATTTATGATTAAGAGTGCTTGTCAACCTGTAAGTTATTTGTACATATAATAAGAAAGAGGTAGGAAGTGCTTTACCGTGCACAAAAATGACCATTGTCATGTTTAATTTTATAAATATATTCATTCTTGTTTTGTACTTTAATAACTTTATATTTCCATCCTTTGAACCCTGTAGTTTTATGATTGTGAAGGTAAATAAGATATTTTAGCCCATGTCTATCGCCCTGGACGATGGATATTAATTTAACAGCTTTGTTTTTATTTCGTGATGATGGCATTATAGACGTATGTTCTTCCTCTTACAACTTTAATTTCATACCAACTGAGGTGGAAGAAAATAAATTAGTATTATATTTTCATAGAACTCCTATTAACTTTATATTTGTTGTTGAAAATAAAAACAATTTATATTTTTGTAACGACAATCGAAAAAATATGACTCAAATAGCATTTTTATTTATGATCTTCGTTCTTTAATACTAAGGAAACTAAGGATATAGCGAAGCAAAGGCACGCAATTGTTGTGTCAAATAACTGGTACTGTATAAGTAATATAGAATACTTA